>JAQGAW010000532.1:0-27931 GCA_034698025.1 Phthiracarus crinitus
AAAAAATTTTTTGAAAAAAAATTTTGGTCGGACGGCCAAAATATTGTCCGCTAAATCCGGTGAGTTTAGACCCCCCCCCCTTGAATTTTGAAAAAAGTCGAAATGAGACCCCCCCCCTGACCATCAGACCTTGGGACACCCTGGTTCGAGTCAGTTAATAACATTTAAAATGTATTTTATTACAGAACTCTGTAATTAGAATTTAAATCGAACCTTTGTTAATATTGAATGTAATATTTGTTTGCATTAAAATATTAAAAACTTTTCATTTGAAATAATATATGTTTTAGATTTTTCTGACATGCACATTCTATTATATAAAGCCATTGATGAAGTTATCTGTAAAGATATCGAAACACTAGTGTCTGGCAAGACTAAAAAATTACACTGAAACTGTTTAATTATTGTTTAAATACAAGTTTTTAGTTCTGAATTCAAACAACAAAACTATAACCTTCTCAAAAAAAATACAATAAACTTGTCTAACAAAATAGTTACTAACTGAACATTAACACGTGAATGACTGAAATAACATAGTATTTGACTAATATTGCATAGTATTATATAATTGGGATCACTGTAATCAATGTACTTCTAGATATGACTAGAAGTACAGTAATTGTTCAATACAGTAACATATGAGCGATGATACGAAAGTGCACATTCACTACGAAACGTTTGTATCGATTATAAAAATTTTATTAAATTGTTTAATTACGAAACATTTGTATCAATCAATTTATTGTTTTCATAATTTAATTAAAACTAGAAAAACTGAAATAACAATTAAATATTGTGTTTAAAGTAATTAAATAATTAATTAATGTAAAATACCTTACAAATCAGAAAATTCTTTAGAAATACTGTCGTTTTAATTAAAAAGAAAGGCAACAAATAAATATTTTACTTTTTATTTCTAATTCCTTAAAATTTAATTTATTAATTAAAATTATTAAATTATGGTTTAATTATTTATAGATAATCAAAATTATAGGATTTGCTACTTTTTTGTTTCATATGATAGATACATAAAAATGTATATACGCGTGAATCACATAGTATTGAGTCGTTTATGCTCCATTAATAAATGCTATATTTTCCTATTTTTAAAGATAAATGATAGAAATGCTATTCTTGCTATTAAAAGTTATTTTATCTTAAAACAGAAAATTTGTAGATTAAATCTGACGAGTTTTTGTTAATCCTCTCTAAACATTATTTTATTACTATCAAAAAGTACGGAATTTAAAATCAAAAATATATTCTTTTAATTTTAAAAATTTGTTTACTTAAGACAGTGTTAAAAAACTGTTAAAATATTGGAAAGTTGAATTTAAGTTAAAGATAAAGTTATTTTTGAAATTTATAAATGCTATTTTAATTTCAATTTTGGTCATTTATTAATTTAAAAATTAAGGCATTTTTAATAATTAGAAATAATTCTTTAACAAAAGCTTGAAAAATATTTAAAGCTTGAAATATAATTAAAAAATTGATGATAGATTAGTATATCTCTGTGACCAGAGTTGTATCGATTAAAATAAATTCATTAAAATGTTTAATTAGGAAACATTTGTATCAATCAATTAATTGTTTTAATAATTTAATTAAAACTAGAAATTCTGAAATAACAAGTAAATATTATGTGTAAATACTTAGTTAGTGAAAAAAAACCTAATACTGTCGTTTTAATTAAAAAGAAAGGCCATAAATAAATAAATGTTTCTAATTCCTTAAATTTAATTAAGTTAATAACATTAATAAATTATGGTTTAATTATTTATTAATTTAATTCCAAATATATTACACATTAATTAAGCCTTTACTAAATTAAGGCATTTTAATAATTAGAAAAAATTATTAAATTAAATAATAGCACTAAACATTTAATGATTTAAAATTTTATTTTAGTATTACTTTAACGATATGATTATTCCTTAATGAATTCATAGCGCTATCGCATTGAGATGGAGTGTCAACACATGTCTGAGTGACTCCAGGAGAATATCTCCACCCAAACACACCCACATATCCCGAATTGAATGCGTGCTTAAAATTATCGACACTGCTATGACTATTACTGCAATTTCCTGATGCCATGGAAATAATAATTGGTTTATTCCCCAGTTTATAATCATCAGAGGTTTTTAATATTGGACTCCATATATCATCGAAACCAATACCCGCCACAGCATTAAAGCTATAAAAGTCGAATATTCCGTTAGAATGTCCTCCAGCAGCTATTAAGCACTTATTCTGCCAATAATTGTAACATTTATCGCAGAAACCTGAATCGTCCTGTACTGTTGTTAATGTGGATCGCAATACTTTCGAATCGACCATTTTTATAGCTGACAACTGTTTGTTAATAAATTTCTGCATATCTCTCATCGTTTGGTTATTACTGGAAACACCGGTAAGTATTTGAACCAATTTTTGGGTATCGAAGCATGGATTACTATCTATGATATTGCTTCGCACGGAATTACTGGGCAAAATTACCACTTCATAAGCCGCCAATGATTTTTTTGTTCTCAACCCATAAACTAATGGTTTCAACAGTTTTTCGATATAACGATCTAATTTTGAGTCATTTGTAATCAAATCCTGTGTTAGTTGTGGCCATTTGACGATTCCATTCCAGAGTGTTATGAACACAAATATGTTTAAACGGTGAGCCGTGTCTAAAAATTGTGACAACTCTTGTATTAGTGACTCAGTGTCTTCGCCAGTAGTGTATCCATTACTGTCTAGTTTAGGCGTTGTATTCCCATCTCCATGTAATAGAACTCTAACAGCATTACCACCATTATCTGAAATTTCTCTTAACCATGAATCGTATTGCGTTCTCACCGCAGCATAACCTCCAAACCCAAAATCTTTACCTAAATTTTTAAACAGTATGTTTACACCCGAAAGAAATACTTGCTTTGATCCGTAAAATAGTTTGCTATTTTGTATCGACAAATATCCATTATCTTTAGAAATAACAATATCTTTAGTATTTTTTAATAACATTTCAACTTTAACTTACTTTGAATAATTTTCGTATTTTTTCCATTTTTGATTTTTGCTTTATTTCTATTATTAGCTGTATTTTTTGTATTCTTATTTGGTTTTCCGTTTTTAATACGCTTTGAATTATTAATAGCAGTTTTACCGCTTCCTTTTTTATTTTGTTTGCCCACAATAATTAATTGTTTTAGATTTATTCCATCTAAATATGCAATTTATTCAATAGTTTTAAACTTAATTAAAATTAAAGTAAAATATATTTAAAACTTTATTTATCGTTTTTCAATTAATCTTAAACGAAATCATTTTTTAAAACTTCCTGAATTTAATATACCTGTTACCTCTACTAAACGTTTTTATAGTTTATTACTTAATGAAATTATACCTTTACTGATATTTTGAATTTCTTTTTGCGACTTTGTCAAAATCATATTAATTATTAAAACAATGAAAAGAGCATATAAAATAAACATATTTTTCTCAAACATCTTTTCACAAAAAGATCTTCGTTTCTTTTACTTTACAGTATAATGAAATAAAAATTATTTTATTAATTAATACAAATGTTTTGTAATTAAATTAATTAATGAATTTATAAGTAAATGTAAATTTATCACTTATAAAATTTTTATTATTTAATTGATTCAAATGTTAAATGGTTTTACTAATGGTTTGGCAATCAAATTTATTATTTAATCAATGCAGTACAGCTGCTAAATTTTCATCTTGATTCAAATAGGTTAATTCTTACATATAGTAATTGTTAAATGTCTGCTCTAAATAAATTTTAAAATTGCTCTAAATATTAAGTTATTTGATAATTGAAATTAAAGTTTATTAAAAATTATTGATTTACAAATATTTATTTTCTTATATTTACATATAAAGTTTTAAAATTTCATGTTTTAATTATTTTGTGTCTAATTTTCAAGTTAATATCTAATCGAATGTAATATAACTAGTAATAAGCTGGACAATGGTGGAACTGAGCTGGAATTAGTCATTATATACTGAGTTTAAGGCTGAGCTGACCTTGTGCTGATACTTTGTGAGATTAGTTGTTTTTAAGGCCTAAAACTATAAAAACAAGATCTAAATTTCAACTCCAGCTCTATTCACTAAATATAATTTCAATTCTTATCCAAAACTCTATGAATATTAAGAAAACTTTTATAAAGATTGTTTTAAAAACTTAACTATTATTAAGTTTTTTTATAATTTGTATTTTATGTAAAGTGTTGTATACATTTTTTAGGTTATAAAAGAAATTTGAGAAATTACTTAAAAATAAGATGTATTGAATTATTGTTTCAAAAAAATGTAATTCGAATTGAACTCAATCAAGAATATTAGAAATGATGATATTAAACCAAAAACCAAAAAAAGGAAAATTCCTTTTAAATGATTAATCGAAATGATGGTGAGCTTATAACCATCAACACTATTAATATAATTAACATTTTTTATTGCCTCTTTCTTCCACTGTTCGTAAATACCACTTTCTCTCAATGAAATTATTCTAGAAAACAATAAATTAATTTTTACTAAAAAAATGAAGTCTTCACACATTTCTCATTTATTTTAGAGTCTAAACCTCAGGTACGAGGTTCGAGTTCTTCATAAGAAAGCCTTATAGCTTCTTTATAGAGGTTCTAGAAATTCTGTTCAATTTATTGTTGCAATTATGTATAGAATGTAAATTTTAGAAACATTTTAAATTTTAATAATGTTATTTCATTTTTAAAAGTTGTCAAAAAATAAATATTTTTGAACCAAAATGTTCTAATATGTCAATTAATATTAGATTATATTATCATCTAAAAAATTCACATAGGCTCACAGGTTCAGGCTCGGGCTCACGGAAGCAGAAACAGGTTCAGACTCATGCTCTAATTTTAATTGAGACTCCAGGTTCAATTTTTAACATGGAGGCTAAGGTTTAAAACTCGAGATTCACCATCACTACTTCAAATATACTCACAAAAAGTTAATATTTCTTTGCAAATATTTCTTACGATCCAATATAAATAGCGAAGAATATGTTTTCTCTAAACCATGTTTCGAAACGTAAAGTTGTTGTTTAATCTGATTTGTCCAATGATTGTTAAGGTAATAGAGGCAAGACATGAAAATTGATTTATTAAATACTAGAACATATTTGCCTGTTTTTAGTTTATCAATGACTTCCATAGTTTGCGCGTAAGATTTCGTATTGAATAAAGCATTATTATAGCGCAATAATAAACGTTTACGAAAGTCTAATGCCATTTCAGAATCGCTACTCGTTATGAATTTATGAAATCTTAATGCATTAATCGTTATAATTTTTATTGATTTCATTTCATAAAGTTGTTCGAATGTATCGATATTTTCAACATCTATTTCTTTAGTAATATATTGTTGAAGCAATACTCCAGTAAAAGCGGGAATAATTATCGCGCAAAATGATATCCATAATGCAATCATGAATTTTTGTTGCCAACATTTAATCGCTTTTCCTGAACCAAACGCAGAATATGACTGTAAAATTAGCAAAGAACAGTATCTCCAACAATGGCCAACAAAGTCGGCAAAATTGTTATTTAACGTATAGTTATTGAATTGCGAAACAAATAATATTGAAAGTAATAGTAATATCCAAACATTGACATCAAAACAATTGAGGAATGGAAATGAAGGCCAATAGTTATCGTGATTTGTTACCGAAAATATATGATCACCATCTATCAAGTCTAATGTTTTGCTGAATACAATAGGTTTTCGGTAGTGATTAAGTTCATAATATGCAATACTATAGTGACCTAACCATAAATCCCAATTTTTACTTTTAAGAAGTTCGAAAACATTTACGTAATCATATGTTTTACGTATATCTAATCTAATAAATATAAAGAATCATAATTAGCTGTAAATAATCTTTAAGAAATAGTTTCACTTTCTGTCCTGTAATTTAATATTAGTAATAATTAATGACTATTATAAGCCCGAGCTCTCCCGAAAAGTTATTTTTATTACTTACAATTAAAGAGGTTAACAATATCTTTAATTTAAAGCTCAATGTTTTAGGGATAACCAATAAAATAGGTCTAGTTTGTTGGGCCAATAAATGTATTTACAGTCATATTTATAGTCATAAAACATTATAAAGTTTGAAAAACTCTCTAATCAATACATCTGATTGTCAACTCATTACCTAAACCGATCAAATCAACAGTAAGGTATGTCAGGTTTAATAATATCATTACTGATTTAAGACTTTAAACATTTAATAGTTTAATTAAGAGCTAAATAACTTATTCATATAAATATATTTCATAAATACTTGTATTCAAATTTGTGCGATAATTCTGCGATAAACTTCGCTAATACGCCACAGAAGTGTGTTTTATTTTGGTATTGTATTGGCATTATATTGTTTATCGACGGAATAATAACTACTTTAAAAATGTTATTAACATCTTCTGTATCATTGCTTATTCGTCGCGATAATGCCCAACAATTATTAACAAATGTTTTTTGCATTGTTTCAAAAATCAAGTAATAAGTTTATTAACAGCTTTGGAAATATTTATTTTAAAATAAGCCTTACTTATTATATTGTGTAAAAACGAATTAACGTTATTATAAAGAATGAGATAATTGATAATATCTAATAAAATTAATTAAAGTGAAAAATCTTTTATTTTTTGTCATTACTGTTAAAGTAATTAAGCCTTAAAATAGATAAAATTAAATTTCATATTAAATAAATCATTAATAGTTCACAATATTAATTAAAAATAGACATTTGCTTTGTTAAGCATAAAACTGGTAAAGTAATACTGAATAGTCATTAAGTTTAAATCTTTGAATAATTAGTCATTAAATTTATGTATACTTATGACAATGAATCATAATCCAAATTTAAATTTCAAATTTTTGATTATTCGTTGCATTTATCTACAAACTCTTCCAATTAATTGTTCAAACATTGTGCGCCTAAACTTTTTTGTTATTTAAATAAGAAAATTTGGTTCTTTGAAAGAATGATTATGCTGGGAATAAAGGACAGAAGGAATTATGACCTTTAGTTCCTGATTTATTTTATTAATTGCCTGACAATATAAAACGAAATTTTATAGAAACCTGATTCAGTTTTACTAATATCCCTAATGGTTATATAAAAATCTTTTGAAATTAACAGATTTGGTATATTTAAATTTATATCACAATTTTATTAAAATACATTATAAGAGATAAACAATTTATTAGAAGATAAAAGAAAAGATAATCAAAGTCCTTAACCAAACTATTCCATTTGAGTGAATAAATTATTTTATAAAGTTTGTATGTTTTTTACTTTTAAACATTACGAATATTTATTATAATTGTCATAATCAGAGTCTAGACTTTTACGGAAATCCGACTTTTTTATGCTTGAATAAAACTCTCGAAGTTTAAATTATATGAGTTATAAAGCATATTTCAAATAAAATTAAACTAATTTAAATTTCCGAAAACAGCGAAATATTAGACAATTTAAAATGTTCCGCAATGTTCCGAATTTTTTCCGAAAAAGCCTAAAGTTAAAAATTGTCGTTTAAATTTGATGAGTTTTAATTGGGGGCGTATTAAGAGCTTTTTAAGTTGAACAAAAATTAGAATTTTTTGGTGAAGAATTTGGCTCAAAGACCAAATGAATCGAAAAAAGTTAGTTCCATTTAATTTTTTGGAATTTCAAAAATTAAGCCCTAAGTCAAGAGAGTCTTCGAGTCAAAAGTTTATTTTATAAACTTTTATTAATAAAAGTTTTTCCGAAATCTCCGAAATATTCCGAAAATTTGTCCGAAAAATTGGGTTTTTTTCTCCGAATCTCCGACCGAAATTTTGATGTTTTAGTTCCGAAAAAGTCTAGACTCTGGTCATAATTTTGCAAACAAAAGTTAATATATATCAAATAAATTTTACAAACCACATGCCGGCGCCATTTGTTATATAAAACAGCAATAAACTGCGGTTTAAACCGCAAAACCTCATAATATTTTAGTATTCATTAAAATCATAATTTTTTACGCTATTTATTATTAAATCATCTTTATTTTTGACATTTTCATTTATATTTAGTATAATAAAGATACCGTGGTTTTTTTCTTTTAAATTTTAACCGCCAAAAACCTAAAAATATTATAAATAACAATAGCAACCGCATCACCTAAAGCTTTAAAAATAAGGATGTTTTGAATTTAATATAAATTTACACTAACATACGAATATTTTTAATTTTAAAACAAAAAACATTATGTGGTTTGGAACTTCAGTGGAGTTAAAGTTTTAATTAAAAAATTGATTGGGAATGGAGTCGAGCTGCAGTAAGTTTTACATGTTAATGGATAGAGTCGGTTGGAGTTTACAAATAATTTATTTTTGGTTATTTTGCAATCCCTAAGATAAGGTGCATATTAATTATATATAAACAGATCTTTATTGATTCGTAGATTCTTATTTTCTTATTTAAAGACACGCAAACATATAGTTAAAACACCATTTGTTTTACAGCTATAATTAAATATCTTTCGGAAATTGTTTGGCTAAATTGTTCGTCTATCGTAATATTTTAATGAACAGAAAGTAAAATAAATTTTTTAACAAACAACATGATTGTGAAAGATTATATGTCGAAGATTATTTTACAGCTAAGAAAGTTAAACGAAATGCTTAGAAATGCTTAATAACTTTATGAATATCTTTTGCTACGATTTAAATAATACAATTGACACCAATAATAGAAGCAATAAATTGGTGAGAGTTAATGTCGCCAAAATTAATATATGGCCATTCAATTTACTATTTAATAATCATTTCTGTGGTGTATTAGCAAATTTCATTTTAGAACTATCTATTAAATATGGTTACAGGTGATCGTAAATATTTTAATTTATAAAAAATAATATTAATGGTTTTTAGTTTTTAAATAAGGTCTGACTTGAGTTTAAAGTTTGCTACATTGCCTTATTCAGAGATCATCTAATCATGGGTGATAAACATTACATGGCTCACGAATACATCACTATAATATTAAGCCTCAAAAAATGTGTTCAATCTAGTGTTGTATTTATTCTTGAAAGTAAAAGTAAAAGTTTTGGGTTTTATTACTTTTTCTTTTACTTGAAGTAAAAGAAAAAGAAGAGTAAAATTAAAATTTTGTAAAAATAAATGTAAAAGAAAAATATGAAAATTATACAAAAGTAGTTCAATAACGACACTAATTGTTTGTGACGTTTTGTAATTCGTTTGTAAGCTACTAATTATTGAGGCATATACTGCATAACATTGGCCATATGTATAGATGTCCAGGTCCGAGTCTTTCGGGTCTTTACCAAAGACTCGGACTCGAACCTGGACTCCCAAGCTTGATTTAGGACTCGGACTTCTATAGATTTTTTAACCCGGACTCGGACTAAGATCTCCAGGCACAGATTCGGACCCGGACCTTGGACCTCTATATACCTATAATTTCATATTTTCATCTGATAAAAACATGTAAAAATGGTAATTGAAAGGAAAAGTCTTTATGAACACAAAAACAATAATAATAAAGTAAAAATTTTTTAAAATGAAGATTAAACTCATTTTTGATCGAAAATGTATATATTATATAGAAAAACGAGGTCCGAGTCCGGGTTTGGGTCTTTTAGCATGAGACTCGGACCTGGACTCAGACACATAATACTTAAATTTGGACTCGGACCTCTTTTAATATTCAAGACAAGGACTCGGACCCTGACCTCAAAAGACTCGAGTCCCGAGTCCGGGTCCTAGTCCCGGGTTAACTTTTGGACATCTATAGCCATATGCATAGGGTGCCCATACCTTCCGGTTTCACCAGGATTTTCCCGATTTTCCACTAATAGACCAGTCTCCCGGTTAATGTTACAACTTGACAATATGTTCTCCCGGGATTATAATTTTACAAACTTATGAGCTTTTAATTGTCATTAACAATTATAAGAGCAGAAAAAAATAAAATTTATTGTCTATTAAATTTGTGTTATAAAATTGTTCAAATATTTACTACAATAGAATTAAAAATAGCACTTATTTTAAAAGATATTTCATATTTATCAGAGATTTATCAAAATTTCCCAACATTTTCATTTTTTCCTAACAAATTTTTTCTAAATAATGGACATGAAAATACTTTATTAATTTTAATTAACGAAATTTGCAAAATTTTTAAAGTTACTTTAGATTTATTAAAATCTATTTGAAGGGGTTCGCAAAGCTCATCGGATTTAAAATTAATTGTACAGTTTCTAAGAAAATACGCTTATACTTGAAAAATAGAAAAATTAGCAATTATTAATGGGGTAATAACTATTAAATTCTTTTAGGCCAGGTTTAAAATATCAAACACTATCAAAAATTAATTTGCGTTGTTTTATTAAAAAACGTTTATAAAAAATTTCTCGCGGTTGACTCCCGGGAAAACTTTGTTAAATTTAGAAAATATCAAGGGTAAGACAAAAAAAGATGTTAACCCTACATATGCAACATGTTTTTATGCCTCATGATTAAACGATCTCTGCCCTTATTGTTAAAGTTTCTTAAACTTTACAGTCTAACACGCAAGTATTAAGAAATCACACATAACTAAACATAAAAGTTCGCACATATGGTTTCGTTACACAAATCTATTAAGAAAAAAGGCAAAACTTTTAAAAACGCGAAAAAGTTTTATTACTTCTCTTTGTTTTCAGTATGAAGCGGATTCAAATCAATAATGATTAAAACTTACAATTATAATTAAACAAATTTACTTAGAATTAAACGATACCATAAAATTTATTTATAGATTCAAAATAATAAATACATCCCAAAATCGATGGGATATACAGTTGGGTGCGATCCCAATGGTTTATCATGAAATATTCAATCAGAAAAAACCAATTGAATTAACTCAAACATTTGGCATATTAAATGGATATCATATAATTTCAGTAATAAAACCAAACAACAATAACAGTTCGTTTGCGTATTTAAATGGATTTGATTATCAAGTTTGGCTTTTTATAATTACGTCGATTTTATCCATTTCAATACTTTTTAAATGTATCGAAAGAGACAATTTTCGATTCTTAACACATATATGGAGTTATAGCGCTGTATTATTATCCGAACCTTTTCCTTCTGTTCAATACAGAAATGCAATGAAATACTTTCAGCAAAAGCTAATTCTAGGCATTTGGCTTCTATCTTGTACTATATTTTTATCAGGATTTTCCGGGGTTTTAAGGCAATCATTTATGTCGAAGGATTCGGTCGATAAAATTGACACTTTCGAACACTTTATAGTAGAAAATCTATTAAAATAATAGTTGTTAGAAACCTTCAATTTCACAAATTTACAATTGCATGTAAAAATATTGATAGATTGGCTCTAGATTTTAGCGAACGTTTATTATTTATTAATAAGCCAATGGATATATTGAGTTTGCAAATAACAGAAAAATTAAAAACAGGCAAATTTGTGGCTCTATTAAGTAAACCCACATTCCTTACACTTTTGATTTTTCAAAAAAGTATGATAACGAAAGGTTTAATAAATCGTTTTTATGTATCAAATTATGGAATTTTTGAAAAATATTATTCCTTATCAGTTTTCAATCGTAATAACAATCTATTGGAAAATGTTAACCAACTGTAAGTATATAACGCTTATTTAATATGTATTAATATATGCAACTAGTGTTATGGTTATCCAAATAATTGATAAGGTTTTATGAAGTTTTTTCAATGCAGAGTTTATAGATTGCTTGAAAGTGGTATTTATGACTATTGGATATTAAATGCAACAAACTCGAGACACAGTATCGATTCAACTGAATATAGTTTTGAGCAGTACTCTTATTTTCAACTCGATTCTAAAAGAATACTAGGGATCTATTATCTATTTTCAATTGGTTTAGGCGTAGCAATACTGGCACTAATTTTAGAATATCCTTATTTTATATTTAAAATATTGTAATAATATTTTGTTAACAATATTTAAAATATTTTTTGAAATAGTTTAGTTGCCTTTAAATAAATGTTAATTAATTTCATATTACTAGAGCATTAAAAATCGGTACATAATTTATGTATTCTAATTATAAATTATTATTTCAATTAATTGATTTAATTTGAATATTGTCTCATAATAAGTAACTAATAGAAAAATGAAAATAATTATTCAAAATGGGTAAAAAATATTATACACTACTTGTCAATAGATACATTTAATTCGTATACTATTATTTAATGGGGTATTTTGAATATATATTAACTCACTTAATAGATCTTGTTATAAATTTTCTGAATAATGAATTCCATTTCTCTAATAATTAAACGGTACTTAAATAATTACAATTTGTTTTTGCCTCCACAAACACACGTATATAAAGATAAATCATAAAAATTCATTATGTTTTCAACCTCTATAATTCCAAACAATACTTATCATCATATACTATGTATTAAAAACACGCGAAATTCTACTTAAAACACTACTAAAATATATATTATATATAATTTATTTATTTCAACTTAATGGAAATTTTTTTGTTATTTAATAAATAGAGGTAAACCTTACTAAATAGAGGTCAAAATTACTCAAAAGAAGTACACATTACTAAAAATAGGTCGACCTTACTCAATATATATAACATGTTAGAGGTTGATATAACATGATACAGGACGAAATAAGTAAATATGTGTAAATAGAGATTTATAGAAGTCGATAGAGCTCAATAGATATTGATACAGGTCTGTAGAGGTTGATAGGTCAATAAAGGTTTATAACGGTAGATAGAGGTCGATAGATGTCAATTGATGTCAATGGACTATATAGATAAATAGACATATCTATATTGTCTATGTATATTCATATACGTAAATAGATTTTTAAAAAAATTATTTATTGTAAAATTTTGGCAAAAGTTACCCAAATCGTTACAATAATTATATTGATTTCTTTGAATATAAAAATTAGATAATCAAAACCATAAAAAAATAATATTTATAATGATACAGTATCTTAAAATATTTGCAAGAAAAAGGGGGTTTAAAAAATAAAATAAAACTAAATAAAATAGACTCAATAATTTGATATAACAAACTAAATAAAATTTAATTTCAAACCATAACAAATTATTATTTTAGACACGATAAAAATTCCATTACTGATAATAACTCAATGCTAATATAACGAGTGTTAAATTCATTTTTTTACATGTAACTCAATGAAGGAACAATATAAAATAAAATCAACTATACTTATAGATTCCTCATGAATCAGATGTCATTTCGAAATATGTGGTCTAAAGGCTTCCGGACACTCCGCGACCACTGAATAAGTAAATATTAGCCGATCGAGAAACACGGTTTGGTTTGTTCAAACAATCTTGACATGAAACAAACTAAACGATTATTTTAACAATTCTCCATATGCGTATTAGTGACAATAATGTCACTAATTTACGAGTTTTATTATTGTAGAGGCGATATAAATAGTAGAGGCAAATAATAGAAGAGTTGATTTTAGCGGAGGGAATATGCCATCTATTGTTTTTGGCAATTCTTAATTTATTTCAACCACAACCGAAGCAAATTTTTCTTACACTTTCGAAGCATCCAAAATATAAAATATGTTAACCTTATCCAAAACTTAAACCTAACCCACAAGGTTTAAAGTTCAGCAATTTGGGTACACCTCATCACAGGACATTATTTTGGACTCTTATTCCACCACCAACTTTAATGGGTAATAATATTCTTTGATGATGGCATCCCACATACTACACTGCAATGTTAATCAATATACATTAGGCCTACACTAAGACATTCACATTTTACTACTACCATTAAGAATAAAACAGGAGATAGAAACCCTCCACCTTATTTCTCCCACTTTGCGCGTTTTATCTTTTGATCTATTTGTTATGAATAGGATAACCAAAGGAGCATTAACTACTTGACACATTCTGTTTGTTAAAGTAATTTATAATTGACAGATGATAATGTAAACATAATTTTGGAATTAGTTTTATCTAAAATAGTATGAGTATATTTAATTTCAATAGACTCTTATTAAATAAACTTACAATTGGAAATATAACAATACAGAGTTAGAAACAAAATTTCACATTTTTTAGTGATGAGCTAATTATAAATTTTTATTGAAATTGTATATTGACTTAATTAAATTTATATATGTAATAAAATAGGCTTCTAATTAATTTAGTTTAACTTGTTTGTTAATTATTAAATATTAAATAAAGCTAATATTATGCTCTTAATAACAAAAATATAATTTTAGTTTAAAGGTCTCAATAGGCATAGTTTATTATTTCGCATGTTTTTTATTCCTAATTTGATGGTCGGTTAAAATATTATTGATTTTGTAATTACTTACTTTATTATAATGATTTTTTAGATAATTTATATAAAATTATTAAAATATTTATTAATTTAATTTTTTAATTACTTTATCATTAAGAATGAAAAATAATAATTTTAAACATAGACTAATCAAATATTTAAAGTATAACACCATTAATTTGACAAATAAAGTAATTTTATAGTCTATTCATAGCAAATATATTTTGTTTATTAAAATAAATTATATTTGAGCTGATTTACTTTAAAGAGTATATTGTTTCAATATAACTGAATGTTAATAATATTTCGAAAAAAAAACGATTTATTTAGGAATTTTATTTAAATAAATATATTTTTTAATTTTTCATTTCAACAGAACGATACATTCTCATAAAGCTAACTTTCTAGTAGGTTTCTACGTGCACACATATATGTTATTCATACAATCATAATTTAGACGAAGTCTGCTAAAAAAAATCAATACTAAAATTTTAATTAATTTATTTGGCAATTAACTTTTATTTTGTTTTATTTTAATTTAATTATGAATATAATTTAAATTATTAAGTAGATAATACCCGATACAGCCAAATAAATCCTTACTCTGACGCATGCAAATGCTATTCACAAAACATTAGATTTGTATACGTCAGTGTACGGTTTTATTTGGCCGGGTCTGTATGTACCTCTATATATTTTAATCGAGTTTCCTATAAAACAGTGAATGTATAGCTTAATAAAATTAGATATCATTCACATTTTGAACATATAATAAAATATTTTATAATCCTTTTTTAAAGATTTGCATAATTCTAGATTTAATTTAAATTTTTAATTTTGAAATATGCAATATTTCGGCACAAGTAAACTATTATTTGAAAAAATAAATTTTTTATTATATTTCAAATAAAATAATTTTATTAAAATTTTCACTTATTTTATTTGACATATAAAAATATGTTTTTAAATTTTAAATTAATAATTTTATGTTCTATCGGTATTCAACTCAATATATGTTTTGCAATCTAGAATTTCCGTAACAAAGTGATAATTATTATTATTTTAAGCCATATCATACAACTTTTGAGAATATAGTAAATTATATGTTTAAACACTATAAAAATAATAAATTTCAAAAATTTTTAGAAATTATATTTCATATTTCAGTTTAAACTTTTAATAGATAAAATTTCAATATTATTAAAATAAAATTACAAAAGTCAAAATTATATAAATTATCAAAAAATAACTTGAGAATTTTTTACGTAAATTTTCTTGATTAAAATATGGAAAATATCGATACAAGTAAAAGATTGCCGTCATATATGATCATTGAAAATGCTGGCAATCACTTCTATGAGATAGGATTGTGGCAGTTTATGATTGGAAATGCTACGAAATGAGAAGTCGATTCTATTTTAATCCTTTTCTAACACTAATTTGTCTTATAATGGTCTGCGTTCGATCATTCATTTCAATATTAACTAAAACAGAGAACAAAGCTTTATTTTAATCAAAATCGGAGATTTCTATACTTTTTAAATATACGCTATCATTGGAATTTGTTTAATATATTATATTTTTTATTCATATTATTTTAAATATTAAATTTTGCATATTTTCCTCTTAATATTCTTTAATTAACAATTATCAAATAATTAATTTACTTGTTTGTCGATCACATTAGCATAATATATATATATAAATTGTGGTAACTTTATTAAAACTACTGCTCAAGCATTGATTGCATTTCATCTATATTGATGGTCCTTTAATAAGAAGTCTTGCTATACATTATCCCTCCTGAGCTTATTATGAATTTTTTTTGAACCCGAGATTTATATATTACTTTAATCTATCATTTTATTTTAATACTCAAGACATGAATCATAATAAAAATGTTTGTACAACTTTTATGAATTCATTAAAAAAATTAATAGTTTTGTGAGACTATAAATCTTCGAAGTTTTAATTATTTATATTTGTAAATAATCCTAAAATCTAACATTAAATGAAATAAAAACATTAAACTCCGTAACTATTGTAAGAACACTTTTATATTTATGAGATAAAAAAATTAAATGTTCAATTTAGTTCACTATTCATTCGAAATTGCAATTATTTTGAAATAGAGTTTAATAAAAACTAAAATCGATAGATTAATGATTTAAATTATTTGATTAATTTGCTCCAAAATATACAAACGACGATTTCTACGGTAGAAAATAGAAAAGTTCAAATAGAAAATAAAGTCCAAATATCTTAGTAGTACAGCTTTTAACAGAAAAAACCCACATATATAGAATTGTACGAATAAACGTATAGCGGTTATCGGTAACATAACTGCGCTATAAAGCCATACGAATATAAATAGGATGAGATTAACAAAAATTATAAAGACTATAGTTATAACCAATTTTATGAATTTGAGAACGATATGAATAATGCCGCCATTATTGTTATCCTCATTCGTATCTATGTTTTGAGTGATGTCTTCATTGGCGTCATGTATGACATTACCGCTGGATTTGTTTGTCAACATTTGATTGCCACACAACTTCTCGTGACTTCCTTTAGTTTTCGTAATTTAATATGTGTTATCCAATACTGTTTATAAAAATAAATTATTTCGACAAAACTGATTAATTTAGATTTAGTTTTTATGAATATAATACAAATAATTATTTTCAATTATTCTATACCTGATCATAAGCTATTAATAATATATTTATGAATGATTAATATCTAATCTACAAACGGAAATAATATCTCATATGCCTATAATTTGTTATATAATAAATGGAAAGCTTTATTTATTTCTATTCAATAGCAACTTTTCATATATATATCTCACTTAAACTTAAGTAATATATTAGTAATAACAAAACAATCAATTATTTCAGAAAATCGAGCGAACTCTAGTAAAGTTTAACCTTTTAAGTAATTTTTACTTGTAGTTCGACGAAAATATTGAATCATTAAAAACACACAAAATCAATATAATTATACGTGTAATGTTTAAAAATATTTTAATACTATTATTTGAATGTGTGATTTTGTCAAAATAATTAAATTTCAGTTTCGGGCTATTTTAATATTCATTTGATATTTGAATGTATTTACAATAATTGCTTTCAATATTAATCCAAATATTGAGTCAAAAAAGAGTTAGAAAATATTCATTATTAATTATTTTCGATTTTATGAAGTATTTTAAAATACTATTGATT
Source organism: Phthiracarus crinitus (assembly GCA_034698025.1). Lineage (NCBI taxonomy): Eukaryota > Metazoa > Arthropoda > Arachnida > Sarcoptiformes > Phthiracaridae > Phthiracarus > Phthiracarus crinitus. The sequence goes on from JAQGAW010000532.1 coordinate 17,640, forward strand.
TAATAATTATTTAAAACAATCGAAATTTTTAATGATTTCAATTATTTTAGAGATTTTATCGTTTATTGCAATGTTTTTCATGAAATTAGTGGAAATTTCTTTGTCAATTCGGAACATGTTTATGAACGCAACAATAATTAACATTTTAATATTTATTTGTTTCATGAATGCTTCATCGTTTTAACAAATAAAATTTAATAGGAAACATATAAAACTTTTATTGAAAATGTTTTTATTTTTTTAAAACCCGAATCCGTTTATTAATAAAATTAAGCTAAACATTGGAATGATGCTTATAATTTATGAAACAATATATATTAAAAGAATTGATTGCTTAAAAACAAAATTAATAGATTAGTTTGATAACAATTTAACTTAAAAGGATAAAATTATTTATTGGGTAAAAATTTTGATTTAATCAATAAACTATTCAAATATTCAACTCAAAGAGTGTGCATTATTAATCTTCGTTCTAGTTTTAAACTAAGGTTTACTATTAAAAATAAAATTACTTAATAAAGTGTGTCCGAAGTCTTTAAATAACGCTTAACTCACTTTTTGTATATAAATGTGTATGAAAAATGACGTCACGTTGTCAATAGAATTCGGACACACTTTAACTCAAAATAATAGTTCAAATTAAATTTGGTGGCTTTTCGGTTAAACCGCGTTTAAACCGCCAATAGCTTATCGGTTTAATTTTATATACGGTTTAACGGTTTAACGGTATCGGTTTAATTTTTTATACATAGAAAACAGCGGTTTAAACCGCTAAACCGCCAATGAATTTTTATAAGATATTTGACTACAAAATAATTCGAAAATAATTTAAAATTGATTATAATGATTAAAAATTAAGTTTGTTTTATTATTCCATTCGTTGACTAACTATAGTTTTATTTTCATAAGTGATTAAAAATATAAATTGTAATCAAAATCTAATAAATATAAAACTTATTTGAGTAATTGTTTAATTGAAGATAAGACTTTTAGTTGATAAAGGGTTATAATTTAAGATATATATGTTTAACTGTTAAATTCACAAATAAAAATAAATGAGTAATATTATAATTAGTTTATCATAATATTAAACTAATTTTCAAGAAATTATCATCAGATACAGTATAATACAAATTCCTTATTTGACTAATAGATTTCAATTTGATTCCAAAAAACCGTGTTTATTCGAAATGCTTTCATAGCATACTCTCTGGAGCTGATTGGCTGAGATAGCTTAAGCTCGTGTTTTTAAAGTTTTAGTGCTGCCTTTATCAGCTCAGCTCACATATGTTCAGTTAAAACTCAGCACAAGATTGGTATATCAAGCTCTTTGAGAAGACTTTGTAATTTGTTTAAAGTATTTTTCCAGTGCTATTGCATTATAAATACAAAATATGATTGAATTTTAAAATAATTTATTCATCAAATTTGAGTCACTATTTCAAAGATAGGACAGAATTGTTTGTGATTTTCACTATACTCGTTAACATCAGTAGTTCTCTATAAAACCTCAAACACTTTTTCAACGAAAATTATTTTCATTTGCAATATTTCACAGTACAGTACACCACAGTATATAATTAATAATGAGTGCTTCGTGTCTATCAAATAATAGCAATAATTGTCGCATATGTTTGTCTGGGGATTGCGATCAAACCACTGGAAGACTATTGCGAAGTTTGTGCAACTGTTATGGAACTATTGGACTGATGCACGAACAATGTTTTAAGGATTGGATCGAAACGCGAATCGACGACAAATGCGAAATATGTGGCGCTAAATATAAAGCTAGCATTGGATGGCAAATGCCTGGACTGTTAGCATCACTGATTGGTTCGTTCAGAGATTCGTGGCGACAATATCTATTCAATATATTGTTGGCAATAATTGTAACTTTCATATGGTATACACTTCATGTCAACGAAACAGTTGAACCTATTGGTAGCGTTTGGTCACATATTATTCTCGTTTTCTCATGTTGCTTGACTGTCATCATTGCAATTGTATACATCACATGTAATTTGGTCAAAAAATATAGGAGATCTCATGCTATATCGGTTATTCGATTGCCTCCAAAACTATCAAAACAATCCAAACAATCAATTAATTATCAATCAATTGTTTCGCTTAGCGTTTGAAATATCCGTATAATAAACATAATAATCTTAAAATCCTTAAATATTAATTAATAATAAACAATAATCTTATTCAAAACTAATCATTAAATATTTAATTTCATAGTAATAAATATGTTTTTTTAAATGATAAGTAATGTTTATAAGACTTTATGAAAATGACTGGAAATAAAACAGCCATTTCTAGTTTTAATAACGTGTTTTTGATTATACTATCTTTAATACGATTGAATAAATTAAAAGCAAATGTGAAACATGGATGAGTACAAAACTTACGATTTTCTATATACCTATTATATACACAATATTAGTTCTAACCATAAACAACAAACAACTCGTTATATAGAAATTATATGACATTAATTTATAAATATTCACAACTATTTTGGTTGATATATATTAATATTTACAATTCTAGTAAAACGTCATCGCATTTGTATTATTAATTATCGAATACATGTCGAACTCTATTTCAAATATTTATTGTAATATCACTAGTATTATATAATTAAATATTGATTGTTTTGCGTGCCCCTATTTATTACCCAAAATATAATAAATAATATTATTTTCCATTGAAAATTTTATTTTAGAGCAATATTTTAACCGATTTTAGCCAATATTTAGTAAAATAATTTGTACGTTGAGAATAATATTTAGAATAATCCCTTTGATTAACAAGTTATTGATTCTAATTTATTTGTCAATATCGACTTTCTTGTGGTTACGATAAAGTCAGCGCTTTAAATAAACCAAACTTATTATTTCAAACTTAATGTTATTTACGATGCGTTTCTCAAGCTATCACTGATTTTATTTTTGCTGTTTTGTACATTTTTAGCTCACTTTAACTAAAGGAGCTAAATTCCAACTCTTTTTTGACTCAATCTTTCGATTAATATTGAAAGCTATTATTGTAAATGCATTCAAATATTAAATAAATACTAAAATAGCCCGAAAATGATATTTAATTATTTTGACAAAAACATACATTCAAATAATAGTTTTAAAATATTTGTAAACATTACATGTATAATTATAATGATTGTGTGTATTTTTAATGGTTAATATTTTTGTTGAATTAATAATAAACATTACCTAAAAGGTTAAACTATTCGAGAGTTCACTCGACTTTTTGAAATCATTGAATGTTTAGTTATTACTAAAATATTAATTAAGTTTAAGTGACTTATGTATGAAAAGTTAAATTTGAATCGAAATAAATTTGTTTGATAGCTTTACACTTATTACTTAACAAATTATAGACATATGAGATATTATTCTCTTATAAATATATTATTAATAGCAAGTGATCTGATATTGAATAATTGAAAATAATTATTTGTATTGTATTTATAAAAACTAAATCTAAATTTATCAGTTTTGTCGAAATAATTTATTTTAATAAACAGTATTTGATAACAAATTAAATCACGAAAACTAAAGGAAGTCACGAGAAATTGTGTGGCAATCAAATGACGACAAACAAAGCCAGCGTTAATGTCATACATGACACCAATGAAGACATCACTCAAAACGAAGATACGAATGAGGATAACAAGAATGGCAACATTATACATATCGTTCTCAATTTCATAAAATGGGTTTTCGTTAATCTCATAATCTTTATATTCGTCTGTTTTTATAGCGCAGTTATGATACCGATAATCGTTATAAGTTTATTCGTAGAAATCAATATATTGGTGTTTTTTCTGTTAATAGCAGTACTATTAAGATGTTTAGACGTTATTTTCTACGGTTGATTTCGTCGTTTGCATTGCTTTGAACGAATTAATCAAATTAATTAATACATTAAGCTATCGATTTTAGTTTTTATTAAACTCTATTTCAAAATAATTGCAATTTCGCATGAATAGTGAAATAAATTGAACATTTAATTTTTTTCTCATAAATATAAGTGTTTTTACAATTGTATAATGTTTTTATTTCGCTTAATGTAAGATTTTAGAAGCATTTAATGGTTTATAGTCTCACAAAACTATTAATTATAGCCACGTTTAAAGTATAACTTTATGGATAATGATTTCATTTGTATAAACATTCAAGTTGTATTAAAATTTTTATTATTATTCATGACTTGATCATTTAAATAAAAAATACTTTAAAGAACAATAGAAATCTCGGGTTCAAAAAAAATTCATAATGAGCTCAAGAGGGATAATGTATAGCAAGACTTCTTATTAAAGGACCATCAATATAGATGAAAAATGCAATCAATGCTTGAGCAGTAGTGTTTATAAAGTTACCACAATTAATATATCTATTTTATGCTAATGTGATCCACAAACAAGTAAATTAATTATTTGCTAATAATAAATTAAAGAATATTAAGCGCAAAATATGCAAAATATTTCATTTAAGACAATATGAATACAAAATATAATATATTAATCAAAAACCAATGATTTAATGCTTATATTTAAAATAAAGAAATCTCCGATTTGATAAAAATAATCTTTGTTCTCTGTTTTAGTTAATATTGAAATGAATGATCGAATGTTGACAATTACAGTATAATACAAATTAGTGTTAGGAATAAAATATAATCGAATTCTCTTAGCATTTCCATTCATAAACTGCCACAATCCTATCTCATAGAAGTGATTTCCAGCATTTTCAATGATCATATATGACGTCATTAATTTACATGTGTCGATATTTTGCATATTTAAATCAAGTTTATTTAATTTTATGCAATTATATTTCTATTAAAGTTAAAATATTATTCTGAAGTTTTAAATGGAATATTATTTTCAATTCAAATACACTGTCTTTATTTTCTTATCATAAGTATATCCGAAATGAGTAATTATTTAAAATTAATTATTTTATTTTTGCATAAATTTTTTTAAAATGTGTTCATTAATTTAATAATTTCGCATTGAATAAACTGTGAATATATTGAGGTATATATTATCGACTCATTTTAAACAAAAACTAAAAACAAGATCGAAACAGTTGAAACACGCTAAGAGTCCACTAACGCCGAACGTGTAAGATTACCGAAAACCGAAGAGTAAACGATAATAGGGGTTGCGGACGATCACACAGCGAACAACTACACATGTTTGCAGATTTAGTTACGTTTCACACTAAACTGAATTACTATACGTATTCGCGCAACTGTTACACACTTTTATCGTTACTTAATTATTAATCAATTTATTATACTTCATTTATTAAATTAAGCGTTTATTGCTTAACCGATTAAATTAAATTAAACTTTAAATAATTGAAGCGTTTATTGCTTTTTAATAAAACTGTTTTATTAGTTATTTTTTGTTTATAAATTTCGATACATTTTATTTTTGAAGCCTAGTAGTCAGGAGTTCTTTTGATCTCAACCGTTCACTCCAAAGACATAACACGAAATGATTAAACATAATAAAAATAAAACATTAATTCAATAAAACAATTATAAGTTTAGTTTTGGTTTTAGTCATCACAAAACTTTCAGTAATAGATATTAAGTGATTAATAATTGAAAATACATTTATGAAACAAACAAAACTTTAACTCTTATTAATAGAAACAGTGACAGAAATGTCACACATTTGATAAGAGTCGCGTAATCGAACCGTGAGCTCATCTCAGTCATAAAAACATGCGGATGTTAAGCGCAACCTATTAAGTAGAATGTCTTCCACACAAAACCCAAAGCGAGCAAAATCATAAAAAATGTATATTAAATAATTAAGTTTACCTAATAATACGAATGTCGATATTATAATTACTAATAATCATTTAACCGCTTGATAGCTATCTCTCGTATAAATTTAGTCGTCGAATAAGGTAAATAGTAATTGTCCTGTATTTTAAATATTAATCAATAAGTTTATTCTGTAAATTGTATGAATATATATCAAAATTATTTCTTGCAATCAAAGTGATTAAGTAACCATTGATTGGACACAACACAACACAATACAACAGAACACAATAATAAGAACGCGTGACAGCTCTAAACCTTTCTTGTCCAGCCGTGTCCCATATTTGTAATTTAATCTTTTGTTCCCAAACTATAGAAACAAAGCAAACATAAGTGTGACACACGTGTCCGACATTCAAACGACAATTCAAACCTTCAATAATTCTCGTGCCAAACTCAACGCCTATAGTGTGAGGACAATCAACCATAAACTTTTTTTGATAGTTTTTATAGGAATCTATACATATCTTAATTATCTCATACATAGATAAAATCAGTTCATTAATTGTATAGAAATTCGAAATTTGTATTATTCTATTATGATTAAACAATTCAATTGGAATATCAGACATTCTTTTTTTTATTTTGTGCCGTTTAAAATAATTATGAATCTTATAAATGCGTACTGCGATCTTATCATAGGGTTTCCGTGGATGAAAGAATGAACCGGAAATGTTTTCAAATATATTTCACTCAATAATCGTTATAAATTAAAATAAGCGCACAATAAATACCATTCCAACAAGAATGCGATAATAATGAAAACAAACAAGAGATAAATACTTACCGAAGGCTTCCAATAATAAGCAACTTTGGTTGTATCCTGAAAGTCTGTGGTAGTGTTTTCACATCGATTTATGCGGTCTAGTATACAGCAAGATTTGGTTAGTTGTCGTACATGCGCATTCAAAAAGGATTGAAAGCGCGTGTTTCGCATCAATTCCGAATTCGGAACAAGTTATTCGTTCTATTCTTTAAAAGTTCTTGCGATATGGTATTCCAGAGGAAACTGTCAGCGACATTGGTACCCAATTTACTGCCTCTCAATTTATTATTTTCTGTAAAAATCGAGGAATCAAACACAGACTTACTGCACCCTATCATCCATCATCTATTGGCGAAGCAGAGCGATTCGTTCGGTTTTTCATGGTTGGGATGAAGTCTTTCAGGGATATCAAAGATTGGGAGTACTCAGTACTCAATTTCATTTTATCATACAGAACAACGCCAAACAATACTACTGGGAAGACAAATTCCGAATTACTCTTTGGTCACAATCTTCGAACGAAGTGGGATTTACTTCATTTCAATCATCTATCAATTTTTGAAAAAGCGACTCAGACAAGTTTGTTCATCGTTCAAACCAACTATATGTTTTTGTTATTTGAGATCCAGTTTGGATTCACGATTACAGTCCCAAGTTAAAGTATTGGATAGAAGGTTTATTTCAGAAGTTTTAGGTTCACGGATTTGTGTCAACCGTTATAAGAATAATGAATCGACACGTCAACCAAATTACGAAAAGGATTGTAAACTTGAAATAAATGAAAATTTTCTAATAAGTCCAAAAAAATTTATCGAACGCAGATCACAACAATTAAATATTTCAAAAACATCATCTTTCAGAGCAGCTAAAATTTTAAAATTCAAATCATACAAACCTATTGTTCAAGAACTCAAAAAATGTGATTTTGCTAAAAGAAAATTATTTTATGAATTGTTCCTCAATTTTATGAAAGAAGAAAATGTATTAAATAAAACATTTTTTACTGATGAAGCATGGTTTACGTTAGACGGACATGTTTTACAAAATAAAATATGAGCACAAAAAAACCCGCACGAACTAATAACCAAAACTATGCATCCAAAACAAATTGGTGTTTGGTGTACGATATCTCACACAAAAGATTTGGGCCAATATTTTTTGATAAAACTATAAATTCTAAATAATATATTATTATTCTTGAAATATTTATATATCAATTGCCACTTCCCTTGCAAAAAGTTGCAATATTTCAATAGGACGGTGAACCAGCCCATACAGTAATTTTTACAGCAACAAAGTTAATAAGTGTTTTTCAGAACCGAATTATTTCTAAAAAACTTCATTATTTTACTTGAATGGCCTCCAAGATAGCCAGACCAGATTTTTTCCTTTGGGGTCATTTAAAACATAAAGTTTATAAAAATAAACCACAAAATATTGAAATTTTAAAGGAAAATATAACATTGGAAATTAAAAATATCAAAGCTGAAACTTTATAAAATGTTTCAAATAATATGATTCGTCGCGTAAAACTTTGCTTAGAATCAAATGGTGGTCATTTTGAACACTTATTGTAAACTAAAATAATTTATTAATAAATTAAGTTAACATTCAACCAGTATATATTTAATTTTTTAAAATATATTTTACTCTTTTATTCCGAACTTAGTATGAACATAAAAGCTTTTGCGTTACTATTGGAATGATCGGTAAATGATTCTACTTTTGATTTAAACGTAGATATGGATTCAAATAATGAATCAACTGAAGTCAACGAAAGTCCTAATGATTAATAAAACTACGCAACTGATGATATTACTGAACCGGCATCTGACGATACAGTGGATACAAGGGATACTCCTCCAATTAAAACTCAACGCAAAAGCACACAAAACCATAAATAAACAGATCGACACAGACCATAATGGTAATGTCTCATCTGTGGTTAAGGAAATATAGTGTTTAGTCATTACAGTTTGACTGTATTTCTAGTCTAATCTAGAAGTACAGAGACTCACATTTGTATTGCTTCATAGTTTATAATAATTATAAGTCAATACTTCATTGGTGTGCCATAGCTTATTGATTAGTAATTACTTATTACTTCCTGTATTAACGTGTTATAACTGGTTTTCTTGTAATATTTCTATTAGCTTTTAATACAACAAAAGATATTCACATTTTCAGTGAACTTACTAGTTTAGAGCCAGACACTCGAGTGTTTCAATTTTTTTACACTAATCATCAAATTAACTTAATTTTTAATTGTATAAACGACGAGTTAAATAAATAGTCTTAAATGTAAAAAAACCAAAACCTTTTGGGTCCCCATTTTGGAAATACAAAACTTTCATATTTGCCTAACACAAAGTTCCACATCAAACATGACCCTTTTTTCTAGAACAACTTTAAATTACCCAAACAATATCGACCCGTCAACGCCATCCAGATCCCATTAAATCATACCTACCCAGACCAACCCAAACAACCCCGACAAACCCAACCAACCCCGACCCATCACCCTACCCACCTGACCCCCCCGACCCACCTCCCGACCTACCCGACCCCACCGACCCATCACTCGACCCCCGCGACCCTCCCGGGTATTTTAATATAACAATGGATAAAAATTATCGTTAAAATAAACCATTAAAGAATCAGTCAGAGATATCGATTGTTTAATAGAAAACACTCGCCATAGAACTACTTGCCTTACATTAAAACATTTCTTTAGTATTGTTTAATAATTATTATAGTTTAATGATTTTATTTTTAATTAATTTTGTTTATTGTTTTTACGTTTTATTGTTTTGCATATTAAGGGGTTTATGAACTATGTCCTAATAATGTGCTTAAAATGAACTATTAATATCTTAAAAACAGCCAAAATAGCTTTAAAATGGTTATAAATCGATAAAAAAGAAATAAATATGGCCTTAAAATAGGACAAAAATGAGTCTTAAAAGGCTAAAAATGTTCTAAATATAAGTTAAAAATGCCTTTAAAATATTCAAATATGGCTTTAAAATCAATTAAATAATGATAAAATACGATAAAAATGGGTCAATTATTGTTTAAAATAACATTATTAATCTATTTCGATTTAAAATCAATCACACGCTTAATTATATTCGTTTATCTAATACTTTTGAGTATCCGTTTAACAGCAATTTATGTGAAGTTGACTCGACAAAAGCTAAAACACAACTGAATAAAGTATCTTAAAATACTTACTGAAGTACTGTTTACAACAATATAACTTATAGCTATAAATTTTTTCCTATGAAAAAATATAGAGTAAAAGTACTAAATGCTTAAAAAACAAAATAAAATATTGTTGGAAAACATGAAAAACTATAAATAAAATATCAAAAAATATTTAATACAAAAAGTTTTGACTATACTTTTGAATTAAAATAGAAAATAACACAAAGTGAGATCATTATGTATGTTCCAACTTTTTCTGGTTTTCTAATTTTTTTCTCGAAAAAACCATAACCTACTAAAAAACTAAACAAAATTGATAAACAAGGTCGAAACGGGCTTAAAATATCTGACTTTGCAATATTGAATTAAGATTTAACTTGTGATCAAAACTATAATATTATACAAAATTTAACAAAAGTTTAGACTAAAAAATTGGATTATAAGTCGGATCTAT
>JAQGAW010000533.1:0-27912 GCA_034698025.1 Phthiracarus crinitus
GAAAATAAAAAACATTTTTCCCGCATCTATTCCCGGTTTTGATACATTTTTTGTTCCCGGTTCCCTCCCGTTTTAAACACTTTATAGTCCCGGAAAATACTAGCCCTAGCAATTATATTTTGATTACAGATGCAGACTCAGGCGCCTCATCATTGTCTCCGTTGTCTATGTCTGCAATGATGAGTCCAATTGGTTCACCAAATCGTCTCCAATACTCGCCGCTATTAAGCACTAGAATTGGCGTCAGTAATGGTAATAAACTGCGAGAAATCGATTTGTTAGACGAACGCGAAAACTCGAAGTACGACTTTAATCGGAATGGAATCGAAGTTCCATTAATTAAAGCCGATCCGAATGAGCTTAACAATACCGGTAATAATCTCAACATTTACCAGTTATTCGGCAGTAATGGCTTTGATTTGTCGCCAGTTAGTGGTAATCTATCGGTTGGCATGAGTTGTGCTGCGATTGAAGCGAAGCCCACACACATGCAGACAATGCAGTCACAGCTTTACTCGAAAATGAAAGCGAAACCTCGAAGAATTCGAACCCAAATGTTCTGCTCGTTTTGCAAAAATAACAACGAGACTAAAGAGATGTACAGCACTCACATCTTAAAGGATCCCGAAGGCAAGACAATGTGCCCGATATTGCGAAGATATAACTGTCCAGTTTGTAATAACGGCGGCGGAGATTACGCGCACACTATTCGCTACTGTCCTCGCAATAAGTCCGGACAATGCATGCCATCCGTTATTAAGCTGTTGAAGAATAGCCGCTCATCTGATGGTAAGCGTAGAGCTGTGTTCTCGAATTAAACGCGGATTCCAGTCAAAAGTATTATTATATATCGAAACTCATATAAATTTTGATATAACGTTTGTTGTACTCATTTTTAACGGTATTTTACTGAATAAGTGCGCTTAAAATTATTATATAATAATTAATGCTTTTAATGTCTAAAATGCTTTATTATTATTCGTTTTTAAATTAATTTTTTGACAATTGTTAATGTATTTTTAAATTTCTACAATATTTCTATAATATATACAATTAAAATGTACTAATTTTAGTCGAATTTATTATTTTAGTGTTTTGGTTTGTTTTTTTTTAATTATAATATTAAAGAGTAAATTGATTGCTATTAACAAAACAAACTAAACTAACCATTAGTATGTACTTATTATAATATATATATACCATACAGTATTTTAATGTAATTTTTATATGAGTTTTAAATATTAAAATTGGTTTTAAAAACGTGTTCACTCGTCAGTTAAAAACCTATACTATAATTTAAAAGCTTATATTTAAACAATGTGTGCGAACTGCAGTGCAAGTGTCAAATTGCAGAAAACAAGATTCAATTAAAACGCTTAATTCTTTCCATTTACTGCGTTAAAGATAATTTATTGCTTTTTTATTTTTGTTTCTAAACTCTTGTTTCGCTCATATTTCGCGTGTTGTTAAGCACTCAAAAGTTCAGTGAATGGCTATACTGTTTTGCAGCGCATCGCCATTCACTCACTCACTCACTCACACTATTAAAAATAAATCACAGTACGGTATAAAGTATTCAATTGTTACGCATAATAGTGCAGGTGTTTGTGTATCATTATGTTTGATTAAATAACTTTACTTTTTAAATATAAAACAAGAGTATAAGACTCCCTCAAAAAAACCGATAAATAGTACTAAACATTTAATTTTTTAAACCAATCATTTTTAAAAACTGCTTTTATGTAAAAAAAACTGAAAATGTAGCAAATCTTATGATTTTGTCGTTGTCTGTAACCTGAGCCTATAACCTTTCTATAATTAATTTGCGGTTTAAATCGCGATTAAACCAAACGGACTCCAAATTTATTTAAAATTCCAAATTGTTATGAAACTTTTAAAAGCAGATGTAACACAAAACACGTTTATGTGAACAAACAGAACAGTATTTCACATCAATTTGCACATACATGACGACACACTGAAATGGTAATAGATTTTATCACGCATTTCAGGTCTTTAACATTTCAATTACCAATAAATGCTCAGTATTTATCGAAAATTGGCGCAAATTAGGAAAAGTAGTAAAATTTGTTAGGAAACATGCGTTTCACATCTCCCCTACTGTTACGTACGACATAGTTTTAAATCCATTGTATATCCTATTATCAGTAATTCTTAGGCGTTAAAATTCAAATACTTTTTTATCCATCTTTGATAAATCAAAACAAGCCTTTAAGGCATGTTTAATATGAATGATGCAAAAAACCTATTGTCCCATAAATATTAAAGTATTAAATATTAATGTTATGATCTTACGCTAAACTCATGCAAATAGATCTATATTTTAAATTCTATTGATTTGTACTAAATATTGAAAGAGCGGTCAATAGTAAGAAAAACAAAGAGCCAGTAAAACAATAAATTCTGAAACGAAGTAAACTTTTTTGTGAAAATAATAAAAACATTCTAAAATGGTTTGTTAAACAGTTACACGTAATAATACATGTAACAATAAGAAAAGAATAACTTTTAAGCATATTGTATAAGTAATGATGTTATTAATAAAAATAATCAAAGTTAAGAAAGAAAAGAGGGGTATCTTAGAAATCAAAAAGTTAATAGTTTTGGTTACATCAGATCAGATGCGCATTCACTTCTTGTTAATCAAGTTTATAGCGAATGTGTGCGTGAATGTCAAAGACATTAATAGAAAATTTCTACAAACATATATATACACTTATATCTCTAAGTTATATAATAGATAACCTATTAAAGTGATCAGCAAAGTTGACTACAGGTTAGCGTTTATAAGAATGTGTATTTTAAACTCGTTTTCATAAATGTGACAAAAGTATCGTCTTAACCATTTCTCAAACCATTTCTCAGTGAAATAAATGGAACAGAGGAATGAAGCTGCGAAAAATCTTTATTAGTATAAGAGATTAGTAGTTTTCAAGTTAGTGCCGATTTATTTCTATGCTAATACCGCATACACTTCTTTGTTAATCATCAAACAGTGTGCTTAACGCGAAATAAAAATTAAGTTTAGTTCTGATTTTTTATTTGTCGGTTAAATCGAGACTTTTCTAAAGACGTTTAAATTTCGTATCGAAGTTTTTTGTTTTTGTTTTTGCTTACGATTTGATACGATCGAAGATAACTATGAAATCCTTATGAAAAGTAATTTGCGATATCATTTGCGTGCAATTAAAAAATAACTAATGGTATGTATTATTATTATTTTTTGTTCTGTTCTTGTTTTTCGCTCAAATTCAACTAATTATATGCTTAACAGACTTTAATTATTTACTATATTTTTCGTGTTTTAATGATATTGAACGACACAAAAGTAATTCATAAACTAATAAATTGTATCATAATATTTATTTTTTAATTAAATATTTATTTAAAAAATAAATAGTCATAAATTAAAGTGTCGCTATATATAGATGAGATAAAAATATTTTGTTTAACATTAAAAAACTGATGCAAAAAAGAGAGTTAATTTAATCTGTTATTTATTCGTGCGATAAATAAAATCAATTAATGATGTAAAGTAAAATCTATTAATAAAAGTTGGTTTTTTGAATAAATTTATTATTCAAAATTAAATAATTGGAATATTAACCTTAAGCCCAATTAACCTTAAGAATAGAATTATTATTGCAAAGTAACTTTTTTTTGCCGGAGATGTGCACAGTATGAGACCATTATTAATGTAAATAAATAAATGGCTAAAACAATATCGAATCGTTAGACTCGATTTCATAAATATCACAATATATATACAGTATATATATATATAGTATATATCAATATATCGCATATGATTTAAAACAATATCAGCGAAATAAATAGAACACTGGAATTAAGAAACTATGTTTGGAAACTAGTAATATTTACCACTTGGAGCGCTTCTGATTTGTGCCACCACTCACTCAGTCGTGAGCGGCAGAGTTATCAGACGCGAAAAGTCCTCTTTGCAGTCAGTTATGTAAGAGAAATCAAGTTTAGAAGTCATTGCTTATTTCAAGTTTTTCTTTAAAACTGTTTCTATGCTAACACTGCAGCCGCTGTAACACTTGTTTCAATGCGCACATTATGTATGGAAAAAAGTTATTTTTAACGAGTTATTTCCTATTTGGAATATAATAAACTTAGTAATCAATTTGGGATAAGTTTTTGGTGGAAAAATACCAATTAATATATAAAACTAAATGGTATGTATTCTTTTAACTATTTATTTAGTTTAAAAAACTACAACATCGCATCTATGCATATAATTATCCGGTCTGTTGTTATTTGTGTTGTTTTCATACAGTATAAGTAAAACTTCTATCTTAACTGCTAATGTAACGCTTGATTTGTGCACACAAATACATTTAGAGAAAAAAGAAGAAAAAAATAGTGTCACCCGCACTACAATAAATTTAGTGGTTGTTTTTTATGCTAAATTTAGCGCTATATATACTGTATGCTAAAATATTTATTTTAAAAATTTGATAAACTTGTATGAAAACTGAATGTTTAGTGTGAGAATGTTTTGCATTTCTAGAGTAATATTTCGTTTTAGTGTTTTATGTTTGTGCGATGTTTGCCTTTTCATTTTAAAATTATTATTAGTTTATTTCGCGCTAACGTGTGGCTCGTTTTTAGAGTGATCATTGAACCAGTAGTAATAATATTATATTTATTAGTGAATTTTCACTATTCATTCTCCAGTAACGTTATGTGTGTGTTTGATGACGAAATCGGATCAGGTCTTCGCTTGAGGCGTATTCTTCTTGTTTTCAGGGGCGCTAAATAAAAATATTGGAATTACTATTTCAAGTTTAAGTCGGATGAGCTGAGTTAAAAAACTTCATTTGTTTTATAACCCGAAGGCTAATAATGACTTAAAAAAATAAAAATTCATTTAACTTTTTACAATAAATGCCGGATTATATAAAGAATAGAACAAATCACATTAAATTATCGTTATATTGTGTCTCAAACTTTTAGTTTTTTTTGCTGGAATAAAATAGTTATACAAATGAAAGAGTTTATATTACAGCATTGACTTTGCAAAACTTTCTTTAACATTTTTTCTCGTTTTTTCATAAATATTTTCACATAAGTTCGCGGAACAATAAGTACATGCGATTGTTATATATCTTTTTTTGTTGAAGTTTACATAAGCTTTATAAACAGACGTTTTACAAATACGTTTTACACATTTTAGGAATATAAAAGAACAAAAGTGGTTTTCAAGTGCATCTTTATTGACATCAAATTATTACTGATACTTCTGTGCTTTTCATTGATCGGCAATAATGCAGTGTATGGTCAAACTGGTGGAAACGGCATGTCTTTCACAGTTGGGGGCTCTGGTGGCGGTCCTGGGATGCAGATTAGTTTAGGCAGTGGTGGACAAGAAAACACTGGTGGAGGCTATAGTGGAGGTGGCAGTGGTGGTGGAGGAAGTGGAATGATGTTATCTCTCGGTGGTGGTGGAGGATCTGCAGGCGGTTCTGGAATGCAGATTAGTTTAGGCGGTGGTAATCGCGATAGTTATTCAAGTGGAGGTTATAGTGGCGCTAAAGGTGGTGGAAATGGTGACAGCGGAGCATATTCTAGTGGAGGCGGGAATGGCATGTCGTTTTCAATCGGAGGTTCCGGTGGCGGCTCTGGAATGCAGATCAGTTTAGGTGGCGGTGGACGCGATCAATACGGAAGCGGTTCTTCTAATTATGATCAGCAGAAAAATTATTACAAACCACAAAAAGGTTACAGTAATTATGGTTACGGCAAAGACTACTATAAGTATGAAGAAAAACCACAGTTTAGTATTGCTATGCCTTCTGCTGGAAAAACTATAATTGAAGCCAATTTAAGAGTACCAACGCTTAAGATGAAGCTTAACGCGAGTCCAAAAGTGAAGATTATCACAGGAACTAATGATCCGTTGGAAAAACCGCCAATGGATGAAGAACCGATTGTAGATGATATCTTTGCTCCACCAGAGCCTTTTAACAACACCAGACCAATCAGAACTAACGCTACGGATATGGATGGCAGTATGACTGGAAACAAAACTGATGCAAAATATCCACCATATTATCCTTACCCGTATCCATATCCATATCCATATCCTGCTCATCCTTATCCTTATCCCTATCCTTATCCACCAGCATATGGTCCGCCATCGAATAATTACCCACAATATGATAACAAGCCATATCATCCTCAGCCAAATTATGGTTCAAATTACGGATCATATCCACATGGATCTAATTATGGATCTAATTATGGATCTCATAACACTCAACCACATTATCAATCAAATCAATATTCAAATTCTGGATCATATAAGCAAAACACTGGTTATAACTATAACTATCAAGGCTATCAAAAACCGCAAGATTATCAGTCATATCCACAATATCCACAACAATCTGGTTATCCTCCAAAGCAAAATCAAGGAAATTATCGTTCTTCGGCAACAAATCGACACAACATTTACGCAATTCCTCCTAAAAATTTGCGAAATCTGTCCAATTCTAACAAACGAAATCATCGTCCGAGTACTGGAACTTATAATTATCAAACATTTCAAAGTTTGAATTATGGTCAGAAACAATCAAATTACAAATTTCCACAACAATCGCATTTAAGCTATAATTATAATAAAGGATATCAAAAAACAGATCAAAAGTTAAATCCACAACAGAACATTGTCTACAGTAGAGCTTATCAATTGCCAGCAAATCGTGATAATTATCGAACTTCTTCTTCAAAAAATCGATACGTTTATTCGAGTTCACCTTACGGTCAAAATCGTCGCAAATCCTCGAGTCATTCTTCGAGTTATTACGTCCCGATAGCCAGCAGTAATTCATACAATTATCAGACTCTACAGGATTATAACAGATTATCACCGAAATCTAATAACGATCCTCCATCTGCTTATAATTATGACAAATCTTATAATTATCCGACATATCATAACATTCCGCAATCGCAATATAGTTCTAATGGTCAAGTGGTAACAACCGATTATAAAATAGGCAATTCGGGCACAAAAGACACCGCAGTCTACGACCCATCGAGCTATGGAACCGGTGCTGGCTATCGATATTATAACAATGGCACGTATCAAAGCAAATCGAATTATTACGCACAAAACCAAAATCATTATCCAACTGAAGAGTATTACAAACAGCCGTACAAACAACCGTACGATAGTTATGGTTATAATAATAATAATTATAATTATAATCAATACGATTACAATGTTACTAAAAACAAGTATAGTCCAAGTGGTTATCATGAGGACCATCTCGATTACGAACAAAGTAAAACTTTTGGTAAATGGATAGAGAAATATCCGGGTGGCAGTACTAAAGAAGAGAAACCACAAATATTGCTCGATATTCGTCCGAGAGTTACGTTTAAAATGCACAATAGGTCTGAGCCGATGGACAAAGTACATAAGGATCCGTTTCTCAAAACTAAGTTTATGGTGATTATGGAGACTACAACTAAAGCTCCGGAATATGATGATAGCTATGGATATGGTTATGGATATGGACAGTACAAACCATCGACAACCAAAGCCACTACAACTACAAGGCCTACCACTACAACTCGAAGAACTACAACAACAGAAGCATTTACTGACGACGAACAGAATGGCGATGACGAGAACGGAGACGAAGAAGACGCAAATGGAGACAATGGCGAGAATGGAGATGAAAACGGAGACGAAGAAAACGGTGGAACAAATGAACAAACAACTTCAACTACAACTACCACTGAAGCAAGTAATGGAGATAATGGCGACGATCAGGAAGAGGAGGAAGAAAATGGAGACGAAGAAAATGGGGGAACAATAGAACAAACGACTTCAACTACAACTACAACTTCAACTACAACTGAAGCGAGCATTGAGGATAATGGCGACGACCAGGAAGAGGATCAGGAAGAGGAGGAAGAAAATAGTAACGGAAATGGAGAAGACACTACTACTACAACTACCAGCACAACCACAACTACAACCACGACAACTGAAGCTCCTCAAGACGAAGAGGAAACTGGTAATGATGATCAAGATGGAGATCAAGATCAAGAGGAAAATAGCAGTGTTGACAGTCAAGAGGAAAATGGCAGCGTTGACGGTCAACAAGAAGGAAATGGTAACAGTAATGGTGATCAGGAGATCACTGATGATAATCAAGACAGTGGTATAGAAACTGATAGTAACGAAAAAATCTCAAGACCTATCAAATGTGGTCGCAAATCAGACAGTTGTGCGTCAAAGAGAAGAAATAATGGAAGGAAACTTGTAGTGAATGAAGATTCTGGAGCTGATAATGATAATGATGACACAGATTCCGACACTGAAGCAAAAGAAACTGATATCACAGAACAAACTGCAGAAGAAGTTGAGAATGGAATTGAAGATATAACTCAAAGTCCAGCGATTGATAACAAAAATGTTATTACAGTTACTCCAGAGATGTTTATAGAAGCGATGCTCAAAGTTCTTCAAGAAGCGATTGTGGTTAATCCCGAGACAACGACGCAATTACCGGATTGCAGCGGATTGTGTTCGCCAAACGCTGGACAGAAGCGAAAGAAAAGTTCAGGTACTAATAAAAAGAATAACACAACAACACCACAATCAACGAAAACAGACAAACCATCATCAAAAGCAATCACAAGCACAACAAAACGTAAAACATATCCAAGAATAATATCAACAGTAGTCACAAACACAACTTTATTGAAATTAAAAGCTCCTCTTGTAAACGTTTTATCCGGTGTTTCTCCCGAAGATTGTTAATCGTTCCAATTGATCCAAATTAAATTAACTTTAAACCAATTGGAATAATTGACAATATAAGAGAAACCCGCGGCAAATATTTGCGGAACAGTCAGTCAAATATTTAATAGCCGCGACCCAAACCGCCTGATAGTGTTAGCGTTAAACTCATACCGTATTACTTGCTCATGAGCTTACGATGGGTTACACATTACCGTGATTTATATACTTTAAATGGCACCAAACTTATACATGGATAGTGCGTGCTCTTTAAGGACATTTTAGCAAAATTAATACTGTATATGTATATATGTATTTATAAACATACATTGGAAAACTTACAATTAAAGGAATCAATTGACATCACTCTTAAGCAAATCGATGGTGTGCTTCAAGAATGACACAATGATGGTAACAGAAGATAAATAGATGTTTTTAGCGTTATTTTTGTTTAATAAGTAAGTTTTCGTTATTTGCCATACTTTAGTGTTAGAGATGAACATCAGTTTAAAGTTATAGAAAATCCTTAACTTTTAACTTTAACTATAACTTTAATAACTTTAACTTTGACCGATTTAATACATTTTGAGTTCGAGAAAAAATTTTAAATATAAAATTTTATAAACTTAAAAATAATATTTTTCAATCGTTACTTGATTTCACACAAAATTAATGATAAAATCATATCGAAAACTTAGAACTAGTTAACCTAGTTTTTATTTCTCAACTTAATCGTTAAAGACTAAAATTGCATTAAATTTTAAACGTTAAAATGTTCATCTCTAGCCATACTATTAATATTAGTGCTATACTGTACATACTATTTTTATGTGCAATTACCTGTATATAAATGTTTATTTAGTTTAATAAATTAAATTGAAATTTTAAATTGAAAGTTTTATAACTACTCTGTATTGCAATCATAAAACATAATAATAAATCACTAAAAATCAATTTACAATACAATAAAAATAAGTTTTTAAAATGTTTACTATTGATGAAACAATTATGCGTGATTTCGACAAATAGTAGTCGATAGACAACAGTGATATTTAGTGGTAAACAATGATCATTAAAAACATTTTAATTGAATATAGTTTAAGTGCATTGGCATGCGTTATAATGTGTTTAATGCAATGCTCTCAATGTCTCGGATTGTATTTATGATTAATTTAAAAAACAGACTTTATGTACGATTAATTAAACACATTTGAATCATGCTTTCATTAAAACTAAAACCCATACGATAAACATTTACGTGAATTCTACGAATCAATCCACAAATGGACGTAAGTTTTGATTATCTCACTAAAAATGATTGCAATAAATGTAACGAATTGTCGACAGAAAACACCGATATCTCGACTGCAAGAGATCTGCGCGCACAACGGGTTAACAGCTGAGTATCAGTTATTGTCAGTGGAAGGCGTCGTACACGCGCCTACTTTCGTATATCGCGTTCAAGTGGCAGGTCTGTCACCAGTTATTAATCTTAAATGCTTTGTTTACTCATGTAAATGTGATCCGATTGCAGAGTACAGCCAAACAGCTACCGGTCAGAGCAAGAAGAAGGCCAGACATGCGGTCGCGCGGGCTATGATTGATTTACTCATTAAAGAGAGTGAACTTCAGATCGAAAATGCGGAAACGATTCTCGAAGCGCTTAATCAGCCAGAAATTGCGTATTAATGCTGTTTTGGAACATTTGCGTAATCTTTTGACTATATATGAAACCATTATTAATTTTTAGTGACCCAGAGGTTAAGTTTGACGATATCGACGATAAGTTTGATGAAGAAGACGAAAATGATAGCAATCCTGTGGGAAAATTGCAGGAAATTTGTATGAAAAAGCATTGGAGACCACCTCACTATGAAACGATTAGTGAAGACGGTTTACCACACGAACGTGTGTTCAAACTGAAGTGTATCATCGATAATATGGAGTTCGATGAGATCGGAGAGGGAAAGTCGAAGCGTTTGGCGAAGAGAAAGGCCGCTCATTTGATGATTAAGAGACTGAAAAATGCGAATTTGACGGACAGTGACGATGTTATGGTAACTAAAACTGTTGACAAAAAGTTTCAGTTTTCATCATTACTATTAATAGTAAATGATATTTTTAACTGAAATTTTTTTGTTAATATACGGTAATGTTTTACGTGCAATGTTTTAGTGACAATATTATTACCGTAAGCTTACAATAATTATTGGTATAATATGTTTAATCAATATGTTTCACATTTGTTAGACTAATGTTAATTCTATTAATTATTTTAGGATAAACTTCAGGATAAAAAGTCTAACTATGATGCGTCGTTAATTGACAATTGGATACAAACCAACGCTTCGGGAACAGTGATTCCCGCGAAAGATAAGATCGATAAGTTTTTTAATCAAATTGATGGCGAAACTTGTGATAAAATTGATGACATGACCGCAAAACTTGGTTTAGAGAATAACTTTGAGTCCGATATTAATAGTGACGGCGATTACTTTACGGCACTCACTGAGTTGGCCAATGCTCTAAAAGCTACCGTCAAATGTTTAACTGTTCCGTCATTAAGTTATAACTTCAAATACCAGTGCTTAATACATATTATTCCGGACGATATATCGTACACAGAACTACCGGTCACTACTGCGTGGGGAAGCGCTGAGGTTATCGAAAATGCTAAACAAAACGCCGCCAGAAGAGCTATTAAAACATTAAGCATTTTGAAAGTTAAGAGAAAAGCATTGAATATGACAAATGCGATCGAAAACAGTATAAAAGTTAATTAATACAAAATTAACTTTAATTTTGTCATTAAAATTGAAATGACTTAATTAACACATCAATTGGTGTTTGTTTTGGTGCACTCTATTCATCATTGCTTTCGTTGTTTAATTAAACCGTTTTATTAAATATGATGCGATTTAATTGGAATTAACATTTACAGTTAAATTAAATAGAATTATTCCAAAGTATATTATACAGTATTTGTAGAACAATTGCAACTTACTGTATCATATCTACATTATACATGTTGCCTCACACTCGCAATCAGCTGATCTCATTTTCTAATGCTTAATAATGTATTTTACCGTTAGTTACTAAATATTAATAAGAAGAATATTCGCTCAAAGCTCATCATTTAGCTTAGAAAAGGTATTAACGTTACTTTCTTATATCATAATTTTTATGCTTTACAAGACATGTGTATATCGATACTTATTAAAGCGCCAGTTTATTATTGTGTGCCTTGCGTTAAATTGAATGAAAACTGTTAAAACATCAATGATTAAGCAATGCGTGCATTCTTAAAAGTCTCGTGTTGTTGTATTACGGCTTTACAAGTTTCAAATTGAATAAATTGTATGGTTTGTTAGACACTTAAGTTGTTTGGACCACTTACTCGTGTTTCAAAATCATTTGTTATTCCTATATAACATAATTGCTCGCTTTATTTGTCAGTAATTTATAAATCACTAAACATCACGATTTCTTTAAAGAATAGCGTTTTTTAAACGAAATTAACAGTTGTTTAACGCAAACGCAACAGTAACTGGCGCTTCAATGAAGTAAATAAAGATACTATTAATAAATAAAACGTAACATTTTTTAAATAGAATACTAATAATTATTTATCTTTTTATAAATATATTTTGAATTGAAATTTTCTTAAAACGTATTGAAAAACTCAATTTATGTGAAATTACGATTTAGTTAATGATTTTAATTCTGATGCTTTTAAATGCAAACTGGATTCTCGTGAATCATTTTTAAGTCAATTTCATGTCCGACTAAATCTTTTATATTATCGATACCATATTTGATCATTGCTTGCCGTTCGAGACACAAATTCCAAGTCAATACACTAATATCTGACGGCAAACCCATTGGGAGAAGAATTTCTGGGCGAAACACACCCGAATTTCCTATTGAAACCCACTTTTTGAGTTGTGTGCGATAAATATAAACTTTAACACTCGGTTCTGTGCACGGATTATACGCCGGTTTTAACCTCAGTTCTTTAATTCCAAATTTACTCAAAAATTCTTTAATTAATCCAAAAAGATGGCATAATGTAAGACCAAAATCGGCCACAATTCCTTCGATTTGCTGAAATTCTGCCAAATCTTTTGCGTCTAAATCCTGGTCACGAAAAACTTTATCGATACTGAATAACTTAATAGGTTTGAAAGCTTTTCCGACACACTCTTTCGCTAAAGAGTATAACATTCGGGCACAAACTGGTGTTAAATGCGTTCGCAATACATTTCTTTTCGACTCATCCGCTCTCCAGTTATGTTTATAGCCTTGCGAGCCATACGCTCCTTCACTGTGCACTTTCTTGATCCTTTCCATGTAATCTTCTGGCACTTCATTACACCTTTCAGGTTCGTTAACATATAGAGTATGTCGAAGTTCACGACTGGGGTGTTCTTGAGAAATAAAAAGCGCATCAAAATTCCAAAAACAGCTCTCAATGAAGTTATTTGTGGGCATTTCTGTAAAACCCATTTCAAGAAATATTTGCCTAAATTGTTCTCTAAGTTTAAGTAACGGATGCAGATGTCCTCTTTCTGGAGGAATACCCATCGCCTCAAAGTCATATTTTAAAAAGTTTTTGTCTCTCCACGTGCCGTTAATTAGCATATCTGAGGTTAAGTCCAATTCATGTTTCTCAACACTCATTTGCGGTGCTTTATCGATATCATAACTCTTAATAGTTATCTCATGCACTAATTTTCTTTTCTTAATCTCTTGATTTTGCTGTTCGATTAACTATAATGAAATACGGAGTTTTAAAAAATTGAATCTTTTAAAAAATTATTATACTGTAATAATAACCTCATCGTTTCGAAGTTCACTAATTTTTTTAAGCATCAGCTGTACGTCATCGGTAAAAGTTTCCATATTCTTCCTAACCATAGCTCTGTTATCAGTTTTGTCGACCGATACCCACCCGCGAGGCATCACAGACATTGGATTTGTTAATGCCATCTTCGAAGTGGAAGCGGAAGACGCGGTATTACTCGCGTGATGTGATTTCGATCGATTGCCGGATGTATTGAAAGGAATGCCAGCAGCGAGTGCTGCGGCGATCGCTTGTTTCGAACATGGATGCCGATGGAGACCACCAGTGCCTTCTCTTGCCTTATACGACACGGGTTTCATGCATCGCACGCACACAGCGTACGGCAACGTAATGCCGTCGAGACATACCAATCGGAAGAACTGCCAGATGTCTGCGCGCGCGTCTTTAAACTCAATCAACCGAACTCTTTCCGAATTTTCACGAATCAATTGCGCGATTATTGTTTTATCGTCCACAATATTCGCTAATTTACTGACTCGAGTATCCATAATTTACTGCTAACTCTCCAATAGTAAACAATTCAATGTAGTATTTATGAACTCACGAACTTTTTGCTTGACTCACGAAAACTTTTATAACTGCTGTTTGAGTTTGATATCTAAATCGTAACTTCATTTATCGATACAATTATGGTTAATTCTGTATAGAATGGATCGAAACCGTAAATTTATTCGCACAAAATGGATACAGAGTTATCCACACTAACATTCAACATTCACACTCACACTAACACTCACACACATACACGCATAAAACACATAATAGCATAATACACTCACACATTCCCCACACAGACACTCACGCATAGACGTGCACACACACGCACAC
Organism: Phthiracarus crinitus; assembly: GCA_034698025.1. NCBI lineage: Eukaryota > Metazoa > Arthropoda > Arachnida > Sarcoptiformes > Phthiracaridae > Phthiracarus > Phthiracarus crinitus. The sequence continues at coordinate 14,496 of JAQGAW010000533.1, forward strand.
CTACGAGGAGGGGTCGAACGTCTATCACGAATATACGATGTTCAACATCGCTGCCGTTTCTGATATGTGATACTAACCACTAAGTGTTTTGTGCGCTTACGACTTAGTGTTAGTTAACATCACAGCATACAGTATATCACGCATGAAATACTGTACGCATAACAGTAGTCTTACTAAAACGTTAGAATTAGTTACAGTATTTCATTTTTAGGTCCGTCACTCACTCCCACTATTTTTGATTCCACCAAATAAGTGGATCATTCAATCAAAAATGTTAATCGCAAAAAATGAATTAATTCTTTAACGAATTTACATGAATCTATACGGTAAAAAATTATTTTATGTTTAGATAGATAAGCACAAGAATGCTGATCGAAATAATTTAGCAATTAATTCGTTTTAAATTAAAAAATAATATAATTCCGGTAATTGAATGTAATAGTTTCGAATTAAATAAAATATTTCATAAATTTATTAACAATTAGTAATTTGTAAAAATATTAGAAATTACAGTTATATTTTAAAGTTATATTTTATACGAAACTTTAGATCTAAGCTTACGTATTCATTCTTTTCCGAAATTTATAATTTTGCTTATAAAATAAAATTACGGTAACAATTATTAATTCAAATATTCTTATTATTCATATAAAAATTTATGAAATCTAAATATAGTAATATTAGAAAAAGATTGCGAATACTAATGAATAAAAATTAAAAATACGACATATAATCTTAGTTCTGAGGTGTTTAATGGACTTATAAATAATTTATTTAAGTTGAAAAAATAAAGTCATAAAAGCTGTTACAAAATGCAAACTGGATTATCATAAACCATTTGCAAATTGACTTTATGTCCGACTAAATCTCTTATGTTATCGATGCCATACTTGATCATAGCTGGTCTCTCCAAACCCAAACCCCAACCCAACACATTAACATCTGGCGGTAAACCCATTGGTAAAAGCATTTCAGGCCTGAAAACGCCAGAATTTCCAATTTCTACCCATTTTTTAAGTCCGTGATGATAACTATACACTTCCATACTCGGCTCTGTGTATGGATTATATGTAGGTTTGAATCTCACTTCAGTAATACCAAGTTTAGCGAAAAATTCTTTAATTAATCCAAAAAGATGGCATATAGTGATTCCAACGTCAGCCACAACTCCTTCGATTTGTTGAAATTCGGCCAAATGTGTGGCGTCTAAAGTCTCATTTCGAAACACTCGATCAATACTGAACAACTTTACAGGTGTGAAAGGTTTTCCTTTACACTGTTGAGCCAAAGCGTATAGCATTCTCGCGCTCACAGCTGTTGTGTGCGTACGCAACACATTTCTCTTTGATTCTTCTATTTTCCAGTCGTAGTTATACCCTATCGAACCATACGCTCCTTCGCTGTGAACCTTTTTAACTCTTTCCATGTAATCTTCTGGCACATCATTACACTTCTCGGGATCAGTTATATAAAAAGTGTCCTGAAGGTCACGCGCGGGATGTTGTTGTGGAACGAAGAGCGCGTCAAAGTTCCAGAAAGAGCTCTCAATGAAGTTATTTGTGGGCATTTCGGTGAAAGCCATTTCAAGGAAAATTTGACGAAATTGTTCTCTCACTTTAAGTAACGGATGCAGATGTCCTCTTTCCGGTGGAATACCCAACGCATCGAAATTATAATCTTTAAATGTTTTCTGTTTCCACGTGTGTTTCAGTATCATCTCAGCCGTTAAATCTGTGTCGTGTTTCTCCACACTTAAGCTAAATTGTGGTCCCTTTTGGATGTCGTAACTCTTTATAGTAATCTCTTGTATTAATTTACGTTTCTTGAGCTCTTGTTTTTGCGATTCAGTCAACTAAATAAATATACAAATAAATAAATAAAGTTTTGTAAATAAATATTAAGCGATATTATAAAAATTTAAAAATCAAAACCTGTTCACTGCGCTGTTCAGCAACTTTTTGAAGCATAATCTGTACGTCATCCGTAATTGTGTCCTGTTTTTTCTTGACGATAGCTCTTCCATCAGTTTTATCGATGGAAATCCAGTGATGAGACATCGCTTTACTAAACCCCAATTTGGCCACATTTTTATCATCGATACACTTCATAAGCAAAGATTGTTCGATGCCTTCGACGGGAATCGCGTTCCAAACCACCGCTTCGTGACTGCCATTCGCCGCAATCATCTCTCCTTCTTTGGTCAACTCTAATCGCTTAGTCTCGCACTGTTCAGTTCTGATTACATCTCCCATACATTGAAGACTCTTAATCGCTCCAACGATCCTCTGGTGATCAACACTCAGATCGCGAGATATCGTCAGTGAATTCATTTTATCGTTAAGAGATAACATATTGAGAACTTCTTCGTTAAGCGACGCGTCAGTCATTGTGGTTTGAGTGCGAATTTTAATTATAATTGTTATTAAAAAGCAAATACCGGTACAAAAAACGAGACACGAAATCGGTATTTGAGTAGAGATGATGCAAACATTGAACACATTCACTCATACGTAACATATGCTCACATATATCATACAAACAAACATGCGTTACATTGAGCGCCACATTGCGTGTGTTTTTTTGTTTTCGCGCATTTTTAAACAAAACTTTTAAATCATTTTTATTTACGCTAAAAAATAAGTTTATTAACTAAAAAATTTGTTTGCAAAGTTTATTTAAAAATCAGTTTTTATAACGCAATTAACAGTAATATAAGTTATATGATATGCAATATCTATAACGATTTAATCCACGATTTCCACCAGTATTTTCAAACTAATTATTCAATGATAAAAAAACGGAAAATTAGTTAAATGTGTTTTGTAAATATAGTTCACTTACTTTTTAATAGAAATCCAATTATGGTTTTGTTGGTGCAATAAAAAACAATTAATTGTGACGCAATTTACATACAATACAATACATATATTGCAATACGATATGATTGTACGCTTAATACACTCCAATTCACACATATCTTACTGCGAATTAATGAGTTTAAATAAGCGATATTAATATATTGATGTTATTATTTCCGATAATTATGCGATGATTTGTGGCAAAATTGTTTGGACAAAACATCGAATGTATTGGACATCGATTCTGGTCTAATAATGTCAGTTACGTTTTAAATAAATGAACTCCAATTTATCGCAAGAACTGACATTAAACAATCAACAAATTGGGTGAGTATTATGAATGGTAAGCTATTATGAATAGCTTTAGGTTAGGTTATCATACTTTTGGTTGTTGTCAACCAAAAGCAGTTAAACCTGAATCGATGCCAAACACTGAATGCGAGTGAAGTTACTGTTACAGTACGTTCACATTGTATTGTATTAGCATTGTGTTGGACATACGCATAGATGGCGCTCATATTGCGATTCATTTGCTCACAGTTTATTAATGAGTAATTCGTGTTTAACTTTAACATTGTATTTCTAATTGAAATAATTGACTGACTTGTTGTCTGTCACTAATCAAATGAATTATTTGCTGAAAAAGCTTTCGTTCGAAAGTTTAGTGTAAAATCAATAAACATTATATGAGTTCATATATTAAATGTTTAGTTAAAGTTATTGTGGGATTAAAAGTTTGAATGCTTACAAAAAAGTTTGCAAAATCTGTTGAAATTACCTGAAAATATATCAAATTTGAGTAATATATTAATGTTAATAATTACATGAATCAACAAATCCATATCAAACTTGAAAATAAATTCTAATTTTAAATGAAAATAAATGCGAAACACTTAAACTTATAAAATAGTTTGCTATGAAAACTTGGTTTCAATTCAATATTTTCGAGTTCACTCAAATAATTCAATGATTTCTCATATTTTCATTATAAACTAAATCATTAAAATTAAAAAATTAATCAAAAATATTTTAAAACTGCGTTCTCTTAGCTTTTCCGATACAAATTTAAATTTAATTTTAATGCTTTAAATGTTTATTGCATTTTGAATGAGTATTTGAAAAATCAAAAATTATGCATTAGTTCTACAATTTCCGGGCAAATCAGGAATTCGTGCGTCTCTTTCGACGCATTGAAGTCCAGTGCAACACATGTGAGGATCGATAGTGAATCCGCCGCAAGACTGTCCTTCAGTCATACATACTTTCTGACAAACGCCATCCGCTTCTGGATGTAGTGGTTGTTCGTAAATGCAAGACAGCTGTTGGCCATAACAACACTTGTCTTGAGCGATACCACCGCAATGCTGGCTCTCCTGTTGACATTGTTGACAGTTTACTGATCAAAATATTAAATTATAAATATGAAATTAGTTTTAAATTTTTTGAAACTATAGTTAACATATGTTTTGATTTTTACCAAAGTATGAACAAACAACTAGTAATATAGAGATGAATGCCAGCATTTTGTTACGAATCAAACTTGAATTTTAAACTGAAATATGTGTCAAACTAACCGTAAGCTAATATTGGTTTAACTACACTATCGTTGTGTTGTACTGTAGATATATTCATACATTTATAACTAGAGATTGTAAATTAAATGTTATCGTATTAAGAGTTCCATACCATTTTAAAATTAAATAATTATTAAATATGTATTTATTAATAAACATTTATTTGTTCTTCGAAAAAACGCACATAAAACACTAAAATTATTTAAAATTTTTACGATTTTATATACAGTATTTGAAAACAGGTTTATATCGTTATATAAAGATAATAAAATTATTTCCAAAAGATGAAAAATTAATATGATTTCGGCTCATTTAATCTAAATGAGACAGAATTCAACATTTAAAATCCTATATACAATTTCAGTAAAGTTTAATTTATTATTTCACACATTCATAATTTTATAAATTAATTATTAAAGTTTTTATTCTATGTTCATATTATGTTAATTCTTGAAGTAAATTAACACAAAAAACTTTTAATAATTTTTCAAAACTCTAATAGATAATCGTAAGCATCAACAAGAAACTCAAAATGTGTTCGATTTCAATAATGATAATAATTACGATAACTTGGCAATAGAATCGACACTAACAATGTTAGTGTGATTCACTGCAATACTGTATTTGATAAGTTATCGCGAATAAGTCTTTGGGGAAAACTAACATTTTTAAATTGACGTTATTTATTTTGAAAAAAATACGCTAAACGGTTCTATTAAATTGTTATTAATTCAAATTATTTTACAAATGCAATTACAAAGTAATTTTACAAAAAAATCCAATCTAATCGGCATTACATAAATTTGCAAAATGTTATAATAAATAACTCGAGTTTAAATTTTAAATTTATATTAATTACCATTTGTTTAATGGAATAAAAATATAAAAATATTTAGAAAAACAAAAAATAGCTTAAATGAATTCATGTTGGATTATTAAATTGGTTGTATCCACTATTATGTTGATCAGCAGCCACTGATGCGTCGATTCCTTTTTCATATCTCTCATACTTGAATATTTTCAACATTCCGATACCTATCATACCAAGTGATAGCATAAGAAATATAGTTCCCAATACAATAGATCCTAAAATGTTTAGGTAAGTGAGTACCGAACTTGTGAGCCAAATTAGTCCACCAAACACTATATGCCAGCCTCGCAGTGATGCCATTTTTAATTGTTATTCAATTTCAGTATATTTCATAGATTTTAAACAAAAACACAATAAACAATAATATAACAAAATCAGATATAATTTGTTAGTCACAGTCGCTTTGACAAACATCTACTGCCTTATTATCAACGGTCTATTTCTTTATCAGTTAAATAGTGTGGCCACACATAAATATTACATTAATTTTATTATACATTCTTTTATATATTTTCAATTAAAATATTAAGTATTACTCATTTTTAGTTCTTCGTTAGATATGGATAACGACTAAATGTTTTAACACTATTTTTTAATCGGATGTCCTTATGCTTAGTTGAATATCCTCTTTCAAAGCATTCCTAAAATAATTCATTCATAGTTATACACTGTTTTGTATGATTGATTAGGGAAATCAATCTTATTTTTATTTGTTGGCAATAATCGGTTTTATAAGATTTTCATTGCTCTTTCTCAGTCTCTTCTGCTCATAAAAATGAATAATATTAGAATTAACGATGTCAAGGCATTGACAGTTTTGACGGAAAAGCCTAGTATCAAGATTGACAACTCTTGTAAAATTAAATTTTATAGAAAATATCGAACGGAATTCTAATGCAGACTATCTCATAACATCATTTATAATAAACTAGGGAGTGGGCCCTCAATAATATTTACTTTAATTACTTTACATTGAATTATTTAAAAATTAATTTCCTGGATTCTCAGTTTCATGTAAAACCCATTTACCGTAATTGTTATTATCTCACTTTTAAAACTGAGTGCTCTATGCAATTCTTGTTTATTAAATTACTTTTAAAAGCCTGGTAAAACTATTCGTCAAATAAATTTAATTACTTTATTAAGCTTTACTAAATATTTAACACCCAATCAAACAAACGCCTTAATTATTTAAGCACGGTTTTTACCGCATGAATTTTTATTTAGCCTACAGTTACATCTGTTATAAGCTTAAAGGTTTAGCATTTTGTTAATTAAATACTTAAATAAATAGAATAAAATACAAATTATTGATTTCATGGAATGAATGTACACATGTAATATTATTTAACAATAAATTATCGTTAATGTTTAGCTCAATTAACGTGGAGGTACAATGAAAGTTGGAGATGGACTGACGGTAATAAATTCAACCATTTGTCGATTATCGAGATCGACAACAATTATTGATTGTTTCATTTCTCGGTTCAATTGAATAACTCCGGTAATAATAGCAACGATGCCCAGACCAACAAAAACGCCTCCAAGAATGATATGACCGAAAATAAAACTGAGTGATGAGCACAGTAACCAAAAAATACCGAATATTATCACTTGAATCGCACGCATTGCTATTGCATTCGAAACGAATAACTTTTGAAAATAACGAATAATAATCTCATTTTATAAAAAGTTTACTTTGATTGCGTGTAAATAATTATTATTTGAAATTGAAAATATAGATTACTATTATCATGTGATTGATTATTAAAACTATAGTTACAATTATCTGTTTTATTATTTGTTTCATTTTATAAATAATTTTATTTATAACATACGTGTCGATTATTTTTGACCACAAATAAAAGTATGACTAAACTTTTGAAGTGTTATTATAATAGGTTAGGTTAGATTGGTATATGACTTAAAAATGAATTTTAATTAAAATGGGTCCAAACCCCTAACTATCTTAAACTAAGTTCGAAAAAATTTATACGAAAATTTTATATATTTATGAAAATTTATAATAAATTTACAATACAAAACGGATACAATATATTTTATTTTATTATGTATTTTAAATATCAGTACAAGTATTAAAATATACTTCTACGCACAAAATATAATAAGTATTCGTGAAAAATAATAACGAACAATAAAATTAAAATGAAGTTTAAATTGTAATGTAGAAAATTTTTAAAAATTGGCGAAAGCTCTTTATGACTAAAAAGCATCTATAGTATAGTGTATTTTTTGAAAATTAAATATATTATTTTGAAAATACGTAAATCAAACAATAATTTTAAATACACTGAAACAAATTAAATGATTAAACATGTTTCAATAAATAGATTTATTTTCATTCCTTTATAATCGATAAATTATTATTAAGATTTCCATTGTCAGCGGACTTAACTGCACTATTCAGTGGATTAGTGACCGGTGCCTGAGTCGGGGTCGGTGTTGGTGTCAATCGGGTATCTGATAGTAAGACAATATCTGGCGTTTCGTGGAGATTGTCCCAAATATCACTCGGAGGTCTAGTGTTTGCCTTCATAAATAATAGAGATGCGTACAGAAATAAGACCAATGATATTAAAATCATGGCACAACCGGACATAATAGTGATGAGTCCAATCACTTTCGATATATTAGTCGCACCCAATTCATCTTGTTTTTCCGCGAATGTGGTTATTGTAATGCCGGCCAGAATCAAAAACATGCCGAAAAACAGACACGCGACTGAATATTGACACGAAAGATATACAGGTATTAGTCTATTGTCGCTGTTTATTATTGATCCGCGAATTAACTCGCGGCGAAACATTTTTAAAGTTTTAATAATGTGTCGCAGATTCAATTGACACGCATTTACATAACGTTATAGTATTTATATACTGTATTGTAAATATTGTTTCTTGAGAACACAAACAAACTTATTCTCTATAAAATTTTAGTTTTAACACTTGAAATAAATACAAAGCAAATAAGAGATAAATGAAGTTTTGCGAAGTAGAATAGTATGGATCTTAACCACGAAACTTATTTGATGCGCAAAAAAGAGTTTTACAATAACGCGTAAATTAGGTTAACAATGTTTACCACAAATCATACCAAGCATTTCTGCATTTAATGGCAGTGTTTGTTGTGAAATGGAAAACAAAATCCCTTCCAATGCTAAATAAAATTTCGTATTTTCGTCTAACACTCGAGTGCGTCTATTAATAGTTTATGTTCAAAATAGGTTATATCATCTACTTTTTTGAAAGTTCACTGGGGATTAATCTGGAAACTATTTTTTGCGCTCGCATTTATTTGCCAAAATATTCTCATGTCGCCAATAATAATACCATTTATTATTGATAACTATATAAATTCGTCAGTTATTTGGTTCCATTAATAACCAAAATATTAAAAACTAATATTTTATACGGCCTTGCATTCTTAAATTGGCGCCAATCATTTTGTCTATGTGTCAAAGTTATAATTGTTTGGGATTTAGAAGTTTTAATAAAATGAAGTAACACACCAGTAAATTGTTTATTAGACATTCAATGCAATCATATTCACACTAATATTCCTCTAACCGATCAAATAATTTATATTACTACTTTCGCTGAAGTAATGCCAAAAATTTACTTAAATCTTATCAAATATTTTTAAGCTCTTAAAATATTTATTGAAGTTTCAATTTAAATACTTCTATAACATTATATTCTATAAAATAATATACAAATTTTTAAATCATTTTTAATAAACATTCCATCATAATAAATATAATACATTCAAAGTAAATGTAGTTTTGTCAATAAAAGATTATGGGAATAATAAGCTTAAGTATGAATCTTTAAAAAAATAAAAACAAATTTATTAAAAACAATTTTCTAAAATGAGTTTACATAAACCCGTAAATGAATTGAATATCGCTTCTAAGGAACGGTCACTGTTTGCCGTTGCGTTGGTTGTTGTTGGCTGGCAAATGTGGTCTCAAATCTTTCATAATAATAATACTTGTATCCGCCGATACCAAATAATACGAGCGATAACAACAGAAATATGACACCTCCAGCCACAGACGTGAGCGAAAAGCACAATATCATTATTAGAAACAATACTAAACCAGCGATGCCATAATGAAGTGCCCGTATATTTGCGATTATTTCCAACATTTTTAATATTTAGATTAAGCACAAAAACTTTAAACTCCTATCGTATTATTTTTTTTAACATTAACTCCCAAACCATTCAATAAGCGAGCAAATAATGGCTACTCATTAGTGTATAAATAGTACAAAAGTGTTTTATTTTTTTATGATTGTCATTACTTGGTTACCGATAATTTTTTTCGTATGATAACAATGCTTTTAATATTAATCATATGATTACTATGATTAATAATTTTGTCATTTGGATGCAACACAATTAATGATAGCATTAAAAATATAAGTATGAATCATAATAACGTTAAAATCATTCAAAATATAGATACTTTTTAAAATAATGTGACTCTAATTATAAAAGTTTTGTAAAGCTGTAGATAAAACAAATGTTCACGCATTCAAAGCTATATTCTCTTGATCGGACTCATTGCCACCATTTCTACTCTTCCATACGATTATGCTTTGGTAAAAATCAATTACGATATCTGGACACTTGATATTCGCCTCGTTTGACATCACCAGATCAACTGTATTGGCCTCCGTGTAAGACATAATGAAACACAATTCTTTGGTGAGATCTGAAACGCCTAATATCCTCAGCGGTTTAAGTCCACGTTTCAAACCATTAGTCCGAATGATTTCATCAACCAATTCGTCGCAAACCACTTCTTCATTTTTATCTTTATGTGCGAGCGTTTCGTGTCCTACTTCTGGTGTTTGAAAAACGTGTTCATCTTCATTGTCGGACGTGTTCACCGTTTCGTCTTCAATCTCTGATACGTCTATGCTATGCGTTTCATCCGTTTTATCGTCATTGATGTCTTCCATGTCGTTGTCATTGTTTTCGACATTTTCATTGTGTTCTGCATTGCGATTGTCATCAATCGCAACATCGCTATCAATTCCATTGATTTCATCGGAAGAATCGTTGCACAGATCACTGACATCATTGCGAGATTCGATTGACTTCTTTTTATTAGATTTCGAAACAGTTTTGTCGATAGATTTTCTTTTGCCAGTTTTACCAGTAGTGATGGATTGAGTTTGACTTTGTTCGTAGTCTTCGATGAGTTCGTCGCACTGATACTGCTTCAAGTGCTCCAACGGTTCCCATGTGTTGTATTTCGGCGAATAATCTTTCCATTTAACGCAATATTGAACCACACCTTTCTCTATGCGTTTATCGACAACTCTTTCCACGTAATATATCTCATCCAAAACTAGTGGCAATGTTTTACTTTTTGTGCTGCTTTTCCTTTTCGATTTTGATGGCATTTTTGGCAGTTATTCAATGGTAGACTTATGTCTAAACAATGGTAAACAACAACAATACCGATAAATTGAACAAATAGTTGAACTCGTACTACACTTCGTATTAATGTTATGGTATTTACATATAATTCGCGTTTGTGTTTGTGTTTACTTCAAATATCTATTTAACGCGATCTCTATTTAAAGCGTGCTATTATTCTCACATATTTTGCGCTAAAATACTGAGTACACTCTTAAACCGTACATTACGTATGCGTATCACTAGATGTCGTACTAGTTTGCAGTTTTAAAATCGCCCAATCAATGCAGCGTTTGGTTACTCAAAACACTCTTTAAATCTCTAATCGTTATTTAATCGGTTTTTTATTAACTATTATTAATATTTAATATGGTTTTAGAATTATTAGGAAATTACATTAAAAATCTTAAATTAATAAATTTTAGAATCGAGAAAATCTGCAAAATACAGTAAATTTTTCAAAATAAGAAAAATGAATAAAAAAAGATTGAAAACAAAGTTAATGTACAATTTATTACAGTTTATGCAAAACATATAACAAACTAATATGAGCCTATAGCCACCATATAAACTAAACTCATTGTAATATTTGTTTTACTTGTTTCAATGTTGTAGTGTTAATAATTAACTTAATATTTGAGTGTCAAGTATGTACAGAGACACACACATACCGTATCACATATCACATATCATGTCAAAGTTTATAGTCATAAAAGTTATTCAAATTTAATCAAAATATTTTGAATCGTTAGTTTTTTTTACTTCATATTGTATTTGAGCGAAAATACGAGCAATGCTTACAAATATAGTGAAACTATCGAGAGTTTCACTGTGAGTGAACACAATTATTTTTATGATTTTAATTCATTAAATGATTGAATGATTTACAGTAATAATAAACGCAATATTAATGCTGTACAAAATACTATACATGTGTAACAGTTATGTTTAAAATGATTAATAATATATATTTTGTACTCACATGAATCAGTAGTCTAAGTGTAACATATAACTGTAAAACTTGTCAATAGTATTTAATATGTGAATATACGTTAGGTTTGCACATGTAGTCTAAGAGCAGCGAAGAGTATAAAATGAACTGAACTTTGCCTTAGTGTTAAGAACTATAAAGTGTAATCTCTAACGCCGCTATGATTGGTCAGCGGAAAACACACTAAATCTATAGTTCATGAATGCAGGTGTGAGTGCTATGGTTGAGCTTAAGTGCTAATACTGTAACAGATGCACTAATTGTGAGTAAATTAGGAAAAATACTACAGTAACTGTACATAATAAACAGCATCCAAATATATGCACGAAAACAATAAAGAAATATGCATGCATTTATGCATTCAAAAACTCTATTATATGCATCGAAAATAATATAAAAATATTAGAAAAGATTTAATTATAACTTATTTAAAGTTATTTTAAGTTATCTTTAATTTAAGTAATCGTTTTCATGCAAAAATATAGTCAAAATAAAAAATTTGATATTTTCATTCGTTCGTTATTTTGTTCTCATTTCAATATTTTGTTCTCGATATCATGTTATCAATTTTTAAGACCATTTCCATGTTACGGAAAAAAAGCAAACTTGATTGAGCTTTAGGAGTCGGTCACTGCTGCTAATATAAAATGAATTGTTTTATGCATTATACAATGTATAACAAACATTGCAACTTTAAAACGAATACATTTTATCCGTTAACGAAAAAAACTCCAAAACTGCGATAGTATTCGAAACCGCAGTGTGCTTTCAATATGCTCTACACTCACACTCTTTCTTCTAATAAGTTATCTTTAATTCATATCATCTTTAATTTTTTATTTTAAAAACAGTAAATATTTTGACCAACACTCTACTCCTTATCAGTACTAATGAATACTTTTACTGATCACGAGTCAAGTTTGGCTGTAGAAAACAAACCTTTTTGAAGTTTTAAACGATCCATTCGGTCACTCATAGAATAAATTGTAGCGAAAAATCTTATCCGACTGTTCGAAAATATTTTCTTAACCGTTACAAGTAAAACACTTTAAAAAAGTTTCTCTTTGCAGCTAAACTTTAAAAGTATTGATTAAATATTGATAAGTACTAGTGTTGGTCAAAATATTTACTTATTCACTTTTTAAAAATAAAAATTAAAGGAGATATGAGCAGGAATCGGATTATTATGGTCAGGAATCGGATTATTATGGTATACCATATTTTGCCATAATTTACCACAATTTAAATCTAAAACCATAATTCACCATAATTTTAAAAACAATAAAAATAACACCATATTATGAAATATTGTGCCTAAATTACACCGATTTTATAAAATTTAATTAAAAAATTTCTATAAATTTCAAAATTAGTTAATTAAAATCCATTTGAAATCAATATCAAATGTTTGAAGTTTTAAAAAATTGTTATAAAACTTGTGTAATTATCGTTACATTTGAAAAAATTTTCTATAAACAATACCTTTGTTTACATAATAGATTCAAGATATCAAAATCTTTTTTTTGAAAATCAGAAAAATACTCAAAGTTTTACTAAAAGCTTGCTAAAAAGCTATAATAAACACCATAATCGATACCATAATTTGCATAAAAATACACCACAATACCATACCATAATTGATGCCTTTAGACACCATAAAAATCCGATTCCT
>JAQGAW010000534.1:0-27897 GCA_034698025.1 Phthiracarus crinitus
CGAAGAGTAAAAATAGAATTCGGCGGGCAATTTCGGGCAAAATCGGGCATTGCCCGCAATCGATCTTCCCTAACTATGTGTTACTCTTTTTCAGTTACACAATCGTTACTTATCACATAGTCTATGACTTGTGACCCACTTTGTGATCTTAGCTAATAATTATTAAATTATACATTGCTAATTAATATTACCGTATTAATGAAATATGTAAATTATTCAAACAATAGAAACTAAACATAAAAACACAATGTCAAGATTAAAAGCATTTCGAGGCAAATTTGTTAATCCGATAAGTATTAATAACATCGAATATATAGAGGATGGGTTAATCATGATTGAAGATGGAGTTATATTAACTTTTTTAAAACAAACAGAAATTATAGATAAATACATATCGCAAATGCAATTGACGTCAAATGAATGGGAGTTAAAAATTTTGTCAAAAGATGAGTTTATCATACCTGGATTCATCGATACTCATACACATGCGCCACAGTTTATCAATATGGCTGTTGGAAGTGATCTTCAGTTATTAGATTGGCTACAAAAGTATACATTTCCTGGAGAAAAAAAATTTGAAAGTTTAGAATTTGCGCGAAATAACTATAAACTAGCAGTTGATTTAACAGTTAATAGCGGTACGACAACTTGCATGTATTTTGGGACGATTTTTAAAGAATCGACACTAGTTTTATGTGATATTATACAACAAAAAGGTCAAAGAGGTTTTGTAGGCAAAGTATGTATGGATAATGAAAAATTCTGTCCTGAATATTATGTAGAAACTACTGATCATAGTTTGAACGAAACGAAAAAATTTATATCAACAGTTTGTAAAAACAATATGAAAAATAATAAAAACCAAGTTTATCCCGTAATAACACCTCGTTTTGCGCTCAGCTGTACCCAAAAATTAATGCGAGAACTGTCTTATTTGGCAAAAACTAACAATTTGTTGATTCAAACTCACTTAAGCGAAAATATAAAAGAATGCGAGTTAGTTCGACATCAATTTCCCGAACACGAGAGTTACACTAATGTGTACAACGATTTCGGTTTATTGGATTCCAATTCAGTTATGGCTCATTGCATACATCTCAGTCACAAAGAATGCCAATTACTTAAGGAAAAAAATGTAGGCATAGCTCACTGTCCCAGTTCTAACTCGAATCTAAGAAGCGGTAGAATGCCTTTAAGCAAATACATAGATATGGGTATGAAAGTGGGTTTAGGAACTGATGTTTCTGGTGGTTCTTCTCCTAGTATTTTGAGAACCATTCAAGACGCGTATTTGATACACAAATTAGCGAGTGTTTCCAGTGATTCCAATTTTGTCAGTTACGAACAACTATTCTATTTGGGAACAGTTGGTGGCGCCAGAGTGTTGAATATGGACAAAATCATTGGTAACTTCCAAACTAACAAATTGTTTGACGCATTAATCATTCAAATCAATGATAGCAAACGTACGCGTATTAACAGTGAAACAATCGATATTTATGATTCAAACAATAATATTTGTGATACAAATTTAGATCACTATTCTCTTAAAGAAATGCTCGAATTTTTTATTTTGAATGGTTCTGAGAACGATATTATTAATGTAATAGTAAATGGAAATATAATTAAATAAAACAAAAATCATGCAAAAATTGTATAGTTTTAGGCAAAAGTTTATTCATTATTTTTTATAACTAATCTTCAATTATTGATATGAATAAAATGAATAAAATAAGTATAGCTTTTCAAATAATATTCGAATGTATTTTTATATGATGTGATGTATATTTTTAAACTTTAATTTTATGTTCGTATTCATTATGTTTTCATGTTTTATGTTCGATTTAAATAAATAGCAAATATATATAAAAATGCATATTAATGATTGAAAATATTCATATTTTAATTACCGTTAATGAACCCAAAATTATCGTTACCGTTTCATTGCCGCAAAAATTAATTTTTTTTCTTCATTACCGTACCGTTACTGGTTTACTGTCGAATAGCGGTAATGAAAATTTTTTTCAATCTCTAATGCAAACTTTATTGCGTTACCATACGTATCAAACTAATTGCATGTAGTGATGGCAATTGATAACCTTAACTCAGAAATTTTTTAGCTCACTTTGTCCAAAGGAGCTATTGGATTTGACATGTCCGTCTGTGTGTGTGTGTGTGTGTGTGTGTGTGTGTGTGTGGACCGTTCTTTATATTTATTAAGTGATTTTTTCTTTATATTAATAAAGGGATTTTTTTTCAAAAAAGACATCTTGAAAATAAATTTTTAATAAGACTCCTATTTTAAAAAATTCAATGTTTTAAAAAATAAAAAAAATCTCCTATCTTTAAAAAATCATTTAAAAAAAATTTATTATTGTAAAAATTCATTGTTGGAAAAAATATGGCAAAAAAATAATAGTTAAAATGTTTTAAAAAATAAATGTTTGAAAATATAAATAATTTATGATAAGAAAAAAAGCCTCACATCACGAAATTATTTGGTTACCCATATCTTACCCATGTCTGGATTTGACGTATATTGTAGACCGTTAATGTGTATACAAATGTGGAAAATTATAAGAAATTCCATACGCATGAAAATTTTTGGCGACCCATTTAGTGGGCACAAGTAAGTGGATTTATATATGTTCAACACATGGAAATTTTTATTACTAGCAATATGTTATACTTATTGTTGGCATGCGAAATAATTTATATTTATTGGCATTCGTTAATATTGTGGAAACAGAATTCGTGAATTGAACACAAAAAATGAGTTACAACAATGTAATAAAATTTTTTATTTTTTATAAACAAATCAAATTTAGTTTTTTAGTCGTTCTAAGAAATAAAGAGGTCTATTAGTTGATAGAATAATCATACAACCGAAATCTACGCCAACGGTATTATTGGTGGAAAATGAAATCGAAAGATTGCGATCATCAGATGCACTAACATTCAAACAAAGATTTTTATCTGAAAGTTATAGCGATAGTTCAAAATATATTTTCCATGAAGTGTTCATTCTTTACAAAAACAGTATTTGGATATATTAAATGATAACAACTATATGGCAGCAGATTATATGCTATTTGTCGAAACGGACAAATAATGCACTTTACTTTCCGGAATTCAACTTTATTGGATGCACAAATTCATCATTTTTTAATCACAATAATGGGTGCGCTATTTACTCAAAGCAAATAATCGAGGAATTATTTATCTTTGAAAAATCGTAAAACAATGGACACTTTGAATGCATCGCTACTGTGGGAAATGATGAACCAATATTAATGATTTACAGATTAAACAAAAATATATAATCAAATATCTCAATGATTATATCAAAAAAATTGATTTCAATAAATAGATAATTGTCGGAGACTTAAACATCAAAATCCAATCAACTAATGGTAAAAAATTGGGGTTTCTGCACTTTAAGGTCGGCAACAATGCAACATTTTTTAAGTTAATAAAAATATGCAAACAATGCAAATTAAATTTGAAAAAGATTAAAGCGTAGCTCATATACCAACAATAAAAATTATATAAACGAACAAAATTGCTTCATTTATATTTCAGTTATAATTTTTTATGCAATAACCATATAAACAACTGAAGCTAACTGAAACATTTTGAATAAACCATTACAGACAAAACATTAAAACCTTATCTAAATAAACCAAACCTAACCTAAACAAACCTATTCTAACCAAATCAAACCTAATCTAAGATATAATAACCTAACCTAACCTAACCTAACCTAACTTAAACTAACTTCTAACCTAACCTAAACTAACATAACCTAATATAACATAACATAACTTAACTTAACTTAACTTAACTTAACTTAACATAACTTAACTTAACTTAACTTAACTTAACTTAACTTAACTTAACTTAACTTAACGTAACATAACGTAACTTAACGTAACTTAACGTAACTTAACGTAACTTAACGTAACTTAGACTTTGTAACAATAGAACTAAAGTATATAACTTTTTTCGCGTTTAAAATTGTTTTAAAATACTATTGTTTAATGATCGCATTGTTGCCGACCTTAAAGTGCAGAATACCCCTGATTCGCAAAGCATATTAAGATTGCAAAACGTTAGTCGAAGTGATGCTGGAAATTATAGCTGTATTGCTAGTAATGCGTTCGGAACTGATGTTCAGAATTCGTTGCTTATTGTGAAAGGTTTGATAAAATATTATATTATATTTTTGTTGAATTAAGTTTTGACAATTTAGTGGCAATGAAGTGGATTTTAGAGCCACACGATAGACGTGTTAATTCAAATGATAATAGTTTTATTGAATGCAATGCTGACGGAGAGCCCAAACCAAAGATTTATTGGATAACTTCTACAGGTATTCTGTGTAATACTATGTCATAAATAATCTTTAAAAGTAAGGTATTTTCTATCAAAGGCACTAAAATTGAGGGACAAAAGCTTTATATTAATAATTATATCAATTCAACTCACGATAAGTTTACATGCATTGCGGATAATGGTAGCGATGATGTGCTCAAAAAACAGATTGTTGTTACAGTTAGCGGTATGAGACATATCTAAATAGAAAAATAGCGCTAAAACTAGCAAATTTGATATATAAAGCAAAATGTGGCGCACTATGATCTGTAAAATGCAAAATTTCTCTGTTTTATAAAAGGTTTTCCGCCATAACTTTAGACTATCGTCGAGTGTTGTTGTGATTTGATTGTGAAAATGAATTGTATTAATAAATTGTTTTTCTCGCTTATGGTTATTATTGTGCGCTCGTATTGCACTTCAGGTAATAAAAAGGACTACTTTTTATGTTTCGTAATTTCAAATTAGTGTTATTCCCTTAACTCAGTTCCAAAATTGACTCCACTTTTCAGCAATAGAACCCAAAATGAGAGAACACTGTTATTGATAACATGTTCAGCAGAACAGGGTTCGATTCCTCTATTCTTTCAATGGTTTAAAAATGGCCAGATTTTAAAAAATACTCACAATACTAACTATAAAATCGAAAACTTTGAGAGATATTCAACATTTATAATATCAAGTATCGATAAAACCGATGCCGCAAATTATTCTTGTGTTGTAAAAAATTCATTGGGCAGTGATTCTCAAAGCATTGTGCTATCAGTTAAAGGTAATTGTTTTTTACATCAAATTTTAATCCTACTGAATATTTTCATAATTAGTTCCACCGAAATGGCTAATAGAGCCAAATAGTACGCGAATTAATTCCGGCGATCAGTTAACTCTTGAGTGTAGAGCTGATGGTATGCCTAAACCTACTGTGAAATGGATAAGTTCTACAGGTTTTGCTTTATTAAATTTCTATTCTTTACAATCATTGTTGTTGTTTGATATCATAGGAAATATAGTTAACAGTGAAATGATAAGTTTAAAGAGCAATAGTGTTAATAGAGACGAAAATTACGAATGTATTGCCGATAACGGTGTCGGAGATGTGTTGCGAAAAGTAGTGAACATTCGTTTTAGTGGTAAGCAATTATTCTGATTTAACCGCCAGAGTATTGCAAATTGAATGGCAAACAAAATGTGGCGCTTATGTATCTGTAAAGTTAAAAATTTTGTATAACAAAATAGAGTTTTCGACCATAATTGTTGTGATTTCTCAAATTTATTGTTTATCAAAAAATGCGCATTATTTTGATAATAGTTTTGATTCTGTTATCGATATTTAATTGCTTTTGCGACAAAAAAGGTATTTTATATAACTATAACTAAACTTATCTTTAATTAATAAGTAAAATATTTTAGAATCACCAGTGTTAGTACCACTGCCACCAAAAAGCGTTATCCCAGAGAACGCAGCATTTCGTTTACTATGTTATACTGTTGTTGGTTCTAAACCAGTATTCTTTCAGTGGCAAAGAAATGGCCAGATATTGTCTAACAGTGCGCAAAATAGCTATAAAATTGAAACTTCTAATGACAATTCGCAACTAATTCTTCAAAACGTTAGTCGAAGTGATGCAGCAAATTATAGCTGTATTGCTAGTAATGAATATGGAACTGATGTTCAGAATTCGTTGCTTATTGTGAAAGGTTTGATTTAAAATTATTAAAATTTTCATTGCGTTAAAATAATTTGGTAAATTTAGTTGCGATGAAGTGGTCATTAGAACCAACAGATGTGCGCGTAAATTCAAATGATGATAGTTTTATTGAATGTAATGCTGACGGAGAGCCAAAACCTAAGATATTTTGGACAACAGCTTCAGGTTTTTATTCGGAATAAAAATTTAGCATTAAGTTAAATTTCTAAACAGGTGTTAAAATTGAGGGCCAAAAACTATTTATTAGTAAATATTTGACTTCAAATCGCGATAAGTTTACATGCATTGCTGAGAATGGTAACGATGATGCGCTTAAAAAAGATGTTTTTGTTTCGGTTAGCGGTATGTGTTATATCAAACTTGTAAATAGAAAAATAGCGCTGAAACTAACAAATTTGATAAATCAAGCAAAATGTGGCGCACTATGATCTGCGAGAAATACTCTATTCCTCTGTTTCTCAAGCTTTTTCCGCCATAACTTTGAATTTTTGTCTGTTATGGTATTATTTAGAAAATGAATTGTTTACATAAAATATTTTACTTGTTATGTATTGTAATTGTGTCATCTTATGATATTTCAGGTATTATTAGGGCGATCTTTAATCTATATATATTTAAATCACTAATATTTTCTTAAATTAGTTCCGAAATTAACTTCATTCGTTAACAGGACACAAATAGAGGGAACTCTGTTTTCTATTATGTGTTCAGCAGAACAGGGTTCGAACCCTCTGTTCTTTCAGTGGTTTAAAAATGGCCAGCTTTTAAAAAATAGCCACAATGTTAACTATAAAATCGAAAACTTTGAAAGATATTCAACATTTATAATATCTAGTATCGATAAAACTGATGCCGCAAACTATTCCTGTGTTGTTAAAAATTCATTGGGAAGTGATTCGCAGAGTATAGCGCTGTCAGTTAAAGGTATTTTTTTAATTTACTGAATAAGTTTAGTAAATAATATTTATAAACAGTACCGCCAAAATGGGTTATAGAACCAAATGATACTCGTCTAAGTGCTGGCGATCAGTTAACTCTTGAGTGTAAAGCTGCTGGTCTTCCTAAACCTACAATAAAATGGATCAGTTCTGAAGGTTTCTGTTTATTTCTTTACTGGTTTTTTAAAACAATTTCATTGTATTACGTTTTAGGAAATATCATAAACAGTGAAAAGATAAGTTTAAACAAAAATAATGTCAATAGCGTTGCAAAATATGAATGTATTGCTGATAACGGTGTCGGAGATGTGTTGAGAAAAGTAGTGACTATTCATTTCAGTGGTAAGAGTAGATCTGATTTAACCGCCAGAGTATTGCAAATTGAATGGCAAACAAAATGTGGCGCTTATGTATCTGTGAATTTTGAATTATTATAAGAAATATAGAGATTTCGACCATAATTGTTGTGATCTTTCAAATTTCATAGCTGTGTGCAAATAAAAATGCGAGTTCTCTTAATTATCGTTTCGATTCTATTAATATCTTTAAAATGCTTTTGCGACAATACAGGTATTTTAATATAATTAAATAAATTTCGTTAATTAATAAGTAAAACATTATAGAATCGCCACTATTAGTACCACTGCCAGCAAAAAGCGTTATCCCAGAGAACGCAGCATTTCGTTTATTATGTTTTATTAGCGCTGGTTCTAAACCAGTATTCTTTCAGTGGCATAGAAATGGACAGATTTTATCTAATAGTCCGCAAAATAATTACAAAATTGAAACATCCGATGCTGATTCGCAAAGCGTGTTAAGATTACAAAACGTTAGTAGAAGTGATGCTGGAAATTATAGCTGTATTGCTAGTAATGCTTTCGGAACTGACACTCAACATTCATTGCTTATTATTAAAGGTTTTATACAATATTGTTGTATTTCATTATTAAAACTAATCAAATTTAACGTTAGTTGCGATTAAGTGGTCTATAGAACCAAAAGACGTGCGCATTAACTTATATGATGATAGTTTTATTGAATGCAAAGCTGACGGCGAACCTAAACCTAAGATTTATTGGTCAACTCCTACAGGTGTTATTGCTTGTAATAATTTTTATTAGCAATTATTTTTAATTTCTATAAAAGGCGCTGATATTGAGAGTGAAAAACTGTATATCAAAAAATATATAACTTCTAATCGCGATAAGTTTACATGCGTTGCTGATAATGGTATTGGAGATGCATTGAGTAAAGTTATTTCGGTTGAGTTTAGTGGTAAGCGAATGACTACTCTAATACAATATTTTTAAAGGAAAATCTAAACTGTGCGCCATATGGCTGTCACATCGTTCTTCAGCAAAATGTGGCGCCAATTGCTTCGCAATTTTTTTAGGCTGCAGTGAACACTATTATTGTTTATTTTCTTTTGACATAATGATGATTTATATCACAAATCATGACTGATATTATATTCTTGACGATTTACTAAATGCTTTTATTGTATTGTATTATTAATTACATAAACTCAATAATATTTCTGACTCTATAATATGAAAAATGCTTAATTATAACTATTTAATTACAATTAATTTGATATTTTCATTATTAAAGCCGATTCTCTGTGAGAGTAAGTATAAATATTGAAGAAATGTATTTTTTTTTAAAAATTACATTATTTACTTAACCTTAGAGAATATTTTTTCAGATAAGCCTCACATAATTCCATTAAATTTGCCAGAAAAGCCATTCCTAAAGGGATCTAAATATTCGTCACTATGCTCTTTAAACTCTGGATCGCGTCCACTATTCTTTTCGTGGACTAAAAACGGTTTACCATTATCTCAGCAGCAAAATGGTGTTACAATAAAAACAGATGAATCTGCGGATAATTCTCTTCTAATAATAAACGACATCAAAGAAGAAAATGTTGGCGATTATACGTGTACCGTACGGAACGCTTTCGGAACCGATTCATACACAATTAAGATTAACGTTTATGTGCCATCGAAATGGATTTATAAGCCGAAAAACATATCCGCAAAACTTGGCACCGATATAGAGCTGAGATGCGATGCTGACGGCGTTCCGCCGCCGATCATAGTGTGGAGACGAGTGAATGACAACCGTTTTATGAATTTTGAACGGTTTACTAATGGAAAATTGGTGAACATTTCGAAACTAAAACAATCAGATTCGGGTCATTATGAGTGTGTTGTGCGTAATAGTGATAATAATGCTGTTGTATTGAATAAAACTATTACTATAAGGATTATTGGTATATTAATTTGAGTTTTGATTTTTGCTTTTACTCTATTAATTAATTAAATTTATCATAACTTATTTATTGTATTCATGTCACATAAAGCGCCACATATTTTGCTTTGACAAATCAATTTGATACGCGGTTTAGCGCTATAAGCGTTTATTATTATATACAACTTATTAATTTATTTTATTTTCTCGTCATATAATTGGTTTTAGTACCAGCAAAGTTCGATGAAAAGTATTCCATGATTCAAGTGAAAAGTGGTGAAAGCGCTCGAATTACGTGTAATGCCACTGGCGATCAACCACTCAGTATCTTATGGACCAAAGATAATGTTAAACTCGATAAACTCGGTGCTAATAAGTCAGTATCATTAATATAATATATATTTGTTTAAGCATTTTTTACATATTAATAAGACATGAAATTACCATAAATTTTTGTTAACATTTTTAAAAAAATTTAATTTAAATTATTACGTTTGCACTATTTATTTGCTCAAATATTTTTGTATATCAAATATACTTTATTAAAAAATTACTGTACTTTTTTTACAGTTACGAAATATTCGATAAGATTACGGACACTGGTTTGGTGTCGGAATTAGTGTTTCGATCGACGCAACGAACCGATGGTTCCATATATAAGTGTAACGCAGAGAATGAACACGGAAAGGATGAGAGGAGAATCAAACTTGTAATCGTTGGTAACAAATTTTTCCCATATTTTATATAACGAGGTATTTATTTCTAAAATTTTTATTCAACTGTGAAGAGGTTCCCGAAAGACCAGTGAATGTGCGCGTGAAAGAAGTGTGGTCACGAACCGCTAGCGTTATGTGGTCTCCGCCTTATTCCGGAAACTCACCGCTAACTAAATACACGATTCAATACTGGAGGCGCGAGAATGCGCCGCAAAGACTGCACGAGTTAAGTGTGAGCAGTTCGCAGAGTTCATTCCTGATTAAAGATCTCAGCCCTGGAACGTCATACGAGCTAAATGTTGTCGGTATGATATTTACAATATATTCCGATAGATATTACACGGATAATATATTCATGCTATCTTAAAATAATTTGAAGGTGAGAATGAGGTCGGAAGGGGTCAGGCGTCGGACACAGTGACGTTCGTGACCGGCGAGGAAGAGCCATCATCGCCGCCCAACGACATAACAGTGCAAGCGATGGGTCCGACCACTATCCGAGTGACGTGGAGAGCGCCACCAATAGAAAACTGGAACGGAGTTATAAAAGGATATTACATCGGGTATCGTAAGTCACACGACAGCGCACATCATCCGTACACACTAAAGCTAGTGGAGGCGCAGAAAACGCAGAACGGAAAGAGCGCCGAAATTGTTACTTACGAATACTTTTTGCGTGATCTGACTAAAGCCACGGAATACGCAGTTATGGTGAAGGCTTATAACTCGGCCGGCAGTGGACCGCAATCGCACGATGTTCTCGCGCACACACTCGATGGCGATTTACCCGCCGCTCAACACTTAAGTGCTTTCGACTCCACTGACGATTCTATTTCTGTGCGATGGTATCAAAAGGACAACTATCTTCCACAATCTCAGCCAATTTCCAGCTACACTGTTCACTATCAACGAGAAGGCGAACCCAAATGGATAGAAGTTCCGTTCACAGTGTTCGCTACGCCAGCGCCATCCAGCGATTCGCCATCACTCGCCAGCTATTCGTATGTCATTCAGAATCTTGATTCCGGAAGTCAGTATAAAATCTTTGTAACCGCTGTTAATCGATATGGCGTTAGCGATCCGTCGAATATTGTAGTGGCAAAGACTGGCGGCGGTATGCTTAACAACCTATACAACTTAAGCTTAAAATATTAAATTTACGCAAATTATTTATTTGTATAGACCGGCAAATCTATCAAAGCGATTACGTTTATCCGCTGTACGACACACCATATTATCTTCAACCATCGTTCACAATACCTATACTGACCGCCATTGTTATTATTATAATCGTGATTCTGGTGGCGTTTATTTGGGTGCGTAAAGTGAGACGTTCTGCCGAAAATGGATGTAAGCTTTGAATATAATTAATGCTATAAAACAAGCGTAATATACGGTAAGCTTAATTTACTTACAGTAATGTCAAACAGCGCAACAATTAGCAAACAGTTCGCGAGTTACGCGGGAACCACACCTCGTTATATGGATTTCGACAAAACGAGTGGCAAACCGCTTATGATGACTGAACAGGCAAATATATACCCGACGCCGTATGCAACGATGCCAATGGGAGCCACAGGCGACTCAATACAGGTAATCGATAGCGAAAATAACTAACGTTAGTTTGAATATAATGTTTTGCTTTTTGTTCTTTTAGAAACCATGGGATCGTCCGTTACCTTCACTGAAAAAGGAGAGTCATATATACGATCATCCGCAGTGAATGCCGCAGTGAACACCACAATGAATACGATCAAATCATTTCCATTTTTTTTAAATTGTCGGCTTATTTCCGCCGACTATGTTCGAAGTCATAAAAAAGTAGAATTGTTAGCGTACGTGCACTTTTAAAATAATTAGCCATAATTTTAAAATCAAAATAATTTTGATTGTCAGGTTCCCAACCCATGTTCCAAACCGCCATAATTCGTTTGTCCAGTAGTGAAAGCATAAGAAAAACTATCGCTGTTATAAACACGATTTTATCATTTTTTAGTGTATAATATTTAACATCGCATTTCCCAACAATTAATCTCTGGACTATAAAACCTCAAACCTCCACATATATTAAGCCATATATTATTATCGCTATTATTGCTTCTATTTCTTTATAAATTATATAAGTTATATAAATTATATATATATATATATATATAGGTTTACTCTTAAACTATGTTTTAGGTAATTTAATTCGAAATTATTATTAAAACTATTATTACGACAACTATAATAATAATATTATATGATGAATAATATTAAATGCATTCTAGAGTTTTAGATGTTTTTAAAAATGCTCATAGAAAATGTTTTGCTCCCTTTTTGAGAAAAAACTTTACTTATATACACATAATTGTACTGATATTTTATTTAATTTGACCATATGTTGTGACAATTATTTCAGTGATACTTAAGCCAAATTATGATACCATACGATGACAATTTTGTTTCTGATATTATTGTGATCTCTCTCTAATTATTTAAATTTGTAATATATATATAATTTTAATGTACTAATTTATTAAAAATTCAATAAAAATTATTTGCATTCGATTTTTTGTTCTTTTTATATACATATTAGCGAAAGTTTCGCTGCAAAACACGTTTTGTGGAAGACTCGATGTCGCAGTCTCTCTCTCTCTCTCTCTCTCTCACCCTTCAGCTGCAGCTGTCATTCTACGTATAACACTCTTATATTTTCGATTTTAAGCGTTACTCTGTATACAGAGAATAACTAAAATTTAGTAGCAGTCAGTAACTGCACACCGCCTTAGGCTAAAAAATGTTTAACTAAAGTACAATAGTTTTCCTGTACAGATAATACAGGTAATAGAAGTTTAACTTAAATAAGAGCTAAATAAAGGTATGTTAAACTGTGACTATTTTCTTTTGATAATGCGCCGCCCTTTTTTTGTATGTAAATGTTTATGAAAAATGACGTCACGTTATCAAAAGAAAATAGACACAGTTTACATACCTAACTATTGACGATTGAAATGCTTGCTTATTGTTAGGCATCGAATTTTCCGTTTTAGTTCACAAAATGTATTATTTTCAGTAAACTATAAAAATAATATCAGAATTTATTATCATAATTAGGACTAAAAAGTGGTTAAAAAGGTAGGGAACCGGTAACAAAAATGTACCAAAAGCAAAAATGGTTCCTGGAAAAAATTTAACCATATTTTTTAGCTCAGTTTGTAAAAGTCAGCATTGGATTTGCGATGTCTGTTTGTCTGTCCGTAAACCGGTCTTTGTAATTATTAATGGATTTCTAAAATGGCATAAATAATAGTCTAAAAATGGGCTCAAAATAGATAAAATTCACTAAATTATGATTGAAAATAATCTATAAATGGGTTAAAAACGGGTCAATAAAGGCTATAAAATAAAATATTTTAGGCAAAAAAATAACATTTTATAAGCAATTTTGTATTAAAATTAACCACTCGCTAATAATATCTGCCTTTGTATTATATGCATTACTTTCATTCATAAGTATCCGCTGAACAATTTGTCTGATAATTGAGTCACAGCGCGAAAACACAACTGAATCAAAATTATCGAAATTCTTACTGAAGAAATATATTCAACAATGCATTATAAAGCTATCATTTTTTCGATTAAACTTTATTTTCTAATAGTAAAATATTTAAATTTTCTCATAGAATACTTATCAAATTAATAATACTTTTAATGTAAGCGATTATTATTCAAAATCATTAATACTTTTGAAACTAAGTTCTATAAACACTCACAATTCATGCCTTAATTTAATATTTAATGAATTCAATTATTAGTAGTAACGATTTATTAAATTTCTTGCTAAATATAGTAAAAACGGTATGTTTTTGAAAATTTCCTTATATACGAATTAATTCTATGTAAGTTCTGTGTAACATTCCTAACGGCGCAACACATCTAAATCGCAATGTTTCGTAAATAAACGCATTCACAAAATCACATTTCTCTTTATCACTCATCATCGGACATCTATCACCTAAAATTATTTTAATTAAATTTTTTTATTTTAATAATATTGAAGTGTAGGTTCATTTTATTACAAATTCATATGTTTTAATTTCGCCAATCAGGATATAGCCGTTTACAATAAATTGGTAGGTAATGTTAATAAAGAAAGTTAATAATAAAACTTGTTAATATTGAATAGTAAACTAATAAATAAATTTAGAAAACAAGATCTAATAATTGTAATTAAATAACTAACGTTAGACAACTGGCAAAAGAAGAACATAATTATTATGTAAATATAATAGAATAGCGATTTTGAATTTAATTTCTTCTCGCTTTTTTTGCTGAAAATCTGGATAATAAGCCATAAAAATCAAAATCAATTTAAATGTGTAATGATTAGGGATTTGAAAATCGTTAATTAACGATTGTTTAAAATCATAAAAATACGTATTAAAAAGTTGAGAAAGACTGTAAAACCGAAATAAGTTAAATTTAAGTAAACGAATCAAACGAATTGAACGATTTTTAAAATAATGAACGATTTTAAAAATTTTAATCGTGTTTTAAATTTTTTAAGTAAAAATAAAGTATTTTTAGTAAAGGTATACAAAAGGTATACATCTATTCATTTTGGGATGTTATAAAAACTTGTAAGTTTTCAGAAAATCAAGTTTTAGTCCTAAATTATATCCCGAACTAGTCATTAAACATTTATGTACTTAAAATTTAAAAAATATCTAACGATTTTTTAAACGATTTTTCGATTTTTATCAATTAACAACGATTCTAAAGACGTTTTTGAACGATTATTCTGAACGATTTTTCAATTTTTTTTAAACGAATAATGAACGATTTTGCACCTTTTTTCTAACGATTTTCATATCCCTAGTAATGACTTGTATCACTTAAAGCTATAAGTAAAAACTGCATACAAAAATTGCATACATTTCTATCACTTTAATTTCCAGACATTTATTGTATTTATCTTTTCTTTATGTTTAATTTGAAGCATTACTATTAGGGCTTTGAAAATCGTTAATTAAAGATTGTTCAAAATCATTAAAATTTATATAAAAATCAAGTTAATAATGATTGTAAAACCCAATTAAGTGAAACTTAAGTAAACGAATTGAACGATTTTTCAAATAATAAACGATTTTTAAAATTTTAAACGATTTTAAAATTTTTTAATCAAAAATTAGGTATTTTTTGTAAAAGTATAAAAATTCATTTTATGTTATTATTATAACGTATGAGTTTATAATAAGTTTTATTCAAGTTTTATCAGATAATCAAGTTTTATTCATAATTATTCTGCAGTACTCGTTATAAATACTTTCTGTAATTAAAATCAAAAATTTCAAACGATTTTTTAATCGATTTTCCGATTACTAACATAATAAACGATTTGCACCTTTTATATTGAACAATTTTCAAAGTCCTATTAATTATCTTCTTTTCTGTATTTAAAATAAAAATAATTAATTGAAGTCATAAAATTGAAGCGTATAGTTTGGTGTTGTTTTAAATAAAATATGTTCTTTACTACATATACCTGAAGTATAACATTTCTTGGTTATATTTATGATTTCTAATTTAGTTAAATAAGGTTTCAATTAATGATGGGAGAAAGCTCAGCTCAGTCAAGCTAGCTTAAAGCTAACTCAAGCTCAATAAAAAGCTCAAATTATATATTTAGTGTAATTCTAAAGCTCGAAGCTCAGAGACCCTTGAGCTTAGATTTATAAGCTCAAGCTCAAACTTTTGTCCAATGAGCTTCTTGAGCTTGAAAAGTTCATTAATGAACAAAAAATTACATAAATTTTACCCAATATTATACAAATATAGCTTAGTCAAAAGAAATAATTTACTATTTATATAAATTATAACAATGAATATCACATAAATTAATATTTTAGTTAATATAAATAAAATTTTACTATTATTTATCTATGATTTGCTTTCAGAAGAAATTTTTTTACTTGTAAGCTCAACATTAAGCTCAGGTGTACGGAAAAATCATTAAGCTCAAGCTCAATTGTGCAAATTTTTTTTGAAGCTCAAGCTCAAGGCTTTCATATTTTGAGATTCAAGCTCAAGCTCAGCAAAATTGAGCTTACTCCCATCATTAGTTTCAATTAATCATTATATTAAATCTCAAAAACCTTTAACTTGCAATAGATATATATGATTTATAATTTAATTAAAATAATTATGAAAATGTAATTTGCATTATATTAATGCCAAAATAAATTAAAATGAATTATAGATTAATTCAATCATTTATTAAAAAAGGTGATTTAAATCTACAATTAACACTGTATTGAACTTAAAACTACAATAAATATTCATGTATTATGTAATGTCATTGTGCACAATATTATCGTAGCACATCAGCACCCCGTATGCAATACCGCGTATAAAAGGCGAGTTTATGTTAGATTTTTATTAAATCACTATTTACTAAAGGCTATTATCTTAAGGTTTAGGTTCTATTAAGTATGTTGTTTAAGATAAAATGGAAAAAATATTTATTCGTTTTTCAAAAATAACATTATAATATCTGATATGATATTAAATAACAATCTCAAGGATACGCTATAATAAGTTGACGATAGATTCAACATAGATCTCAATTACATTTTGTTATACTTAGAAATATTATAATTGTATTGTATTATTAAATAACTAACCAAGTTATTGAGAGAGTAATTTTTATTTAAAGTTTTTGCCAAAGTTTCCGAAAATGGCAGAATTAATTCAATCAATTGGTATTATTGCTATTGTGTTAATAATTATTTATATCCTCAACAAGATTTATGAATTCTATTCAAATGTGAAACACTTTCCAACTGGTGTTTTCCCATTACCTATATTTGGAAGTTTGTTATGTAAGTTGTTGTGTGATTTAAATACATTATTTAATAATATTTAATTATTAATGAATAGCGTTATTAATTAACTTAAATCGACATCCGGTGTACTATTTTGGGAAATTAGCTAAAAAATATAATGGTTTTTATACTTTTTGGTTGGGATCACATCCGATGATTGTAGTGACTGATTACGATATCGCGAAGAATTTGTTGGGCAAATCTGAGTTTAGCGATAAATTTGAAAAATCGCTTCAAAATCGAGTATTTGATGTAACGTTTGATAAAAATACTTCAATTCTAAGTTATGACGAAGAATACAAAGTATTGCGAAGCGTATCGGTTGAAGTAATTCGGTATTCCATCATTTCTTATATTATAACACTAAACATGTATAAAGATTAATCCTTAAGTTATATGAATGACATACTTTGCAATGAAGTGTTGATTTATTGTAAATTAATGAAGTATTATTTGTAAAGATAGGACTTTCCTTTAAATCCCGTATTTTTTATTTGATCTCATAACCGTGAGATTAATATATTAACTTCTATTAAGTGTAACTAAATAATTAAAAGTTGTTTTATTTTCACGCTTTTTCCCGGGTTTCAAATTTTATAGAAAAATCCCGGATATGCCCAAATAATCAAAAATTTCCCGTTTTCTCTATATTTAGTAACAAACTTATAAGTAAAAGAACAAAAGGTCTTCAAAATTATTTAAATGTATGAAAATACACCAAACATTGTTAAGATTCAAAGCATATAGTTTTAAAACTATTAAATTTTATTTAAAGAATGCAAACCTGGGAAATATCTTTAGTTTTATATATATTTTGTGCATTAAAAGAAGAAATATATTTTTAAAAGTTTTAAATTATGATAATAAGTTAATTTAAAAATTTCCATAATGTTCAAGAATTATACAAAATGCCGTTTTTGATGCATTGCCGTTCAAGATTCCCTCCCGTTTTCCTCACATTTTAGTAGCGGAAAATCCGTTCTTTAATTATATGTTAGCCATTTCTAGTCATAAAAAGAATCCATGGAGGATTTTGTTGTCGGAAAATTGAGATGAGAAACAATAATTAAAAGTCATACATATTTATTAAGCTTTAAATGTGGCAATAATAAAGATAACTAACAATATCCCATATTTATATTAACAAAAATACGGACTACTGATTCATTATGTGATATAATGTGCTGAAGCCATATATTAATTGAACTTAAATATTTAAATGTTTTTAATAACTTTTATCAGTGGTTTAGTCCTTGAGATTGAATTTTAAATATTATTGATTTAATATAAACTTAAAAATGCTCTTAACTATTTGTAAAAATGATTTATATATTACATGTACATTTTTAAATTTGTTATACTATAGGAAATATCTACTCGTTAATAAAAAATTATCTGAAAATGTTCAGGAAATAGTCAACGAAACTGTAGAAATGATGATTAATAAAGAGTGTGGCAAACCGTTTATACCAATCCATTACGTGAACAGCTTATTAATTCGGTTATTGGTTCAAACTAGTTATGGAGTAAAGATTGCTTACGAATCACCAGTAATTCATCAAATTTTAGCGAATTTCTCCATAATTCAAGAATACGTTCTTAAAGTATTTGCGTGCGACTATATTCCGATTTTCAAGTTATTTATTAATACATCGCATCAGCATTCAGTGGTTATCAAGACAAATGAATTATTGAAAACTTGGTATCAAAACAGCGTTAAATCGTATACTAGTGATAGCATTGAATCATTTGCTCATTTAATATATTCGATAAAACTTCGATTGGAAAATAAAACTAATAGCAAGTATGAAAAACATTTAACTGATAGGAATATAATGGGAGCGTTGGCCACTGTATTTTTTGGTGTGTAATTATTTGTTACTAATCATTATCTTTCATGATTTCTATCACTTTTTAATGATCGAATTTGAATTGAAAATATCTAATTTTATAACACTTAAAAGACACAGGTGTTTTAACATTGTTTTTATTGTTAAAAAGGAATAAAACTGTTTGATTTTTAACTTTAACTTATTAGAGTTAAAATTTTGAGTTAATTGTTAAACCGGTAACAATTGTCGTCTAAAATTTGGTACATTTTACGGACACTGAGTTTACCACAAACATCGTCGAACTGAAACAGACATTGTGACTTAACACATATAAAAAAGAGTTACGTAATGTAACAAATATTATTGTTTATTACATTACAATAAATAAGAATGTAATACACCTTACTCTGGATTAGAATTGTAAATTGATATCCGAAATTTCGGGTTCGGGTCGGATATCCGAAAAAATCGACGGTCGGGTTCGGATACAATCCTGTCGGGTTCGGGTCGGTTATTTAAATTCTTAGCACATATCCGATTTATCCGATTTTTTAAAAATTTTTACAAAGACTTCAGTAAAAAAGGTGAAAAAATATACACATTTTTTATTTTAAAACTTATTTGTAACAAAACGTTAATTTTATGTTCTAATGCTTTATTAATTTTTAAAATTATGTGTGAGATTTTATAATAAATCTTTGAAAAATTATTATGAACTATAAACTAATGATTTTCGGATTGGGTCGGGTGGGGTCGGATACAGCCGTGTCGGGTTCGGGTCGGGTTCTGAAAAGTCTATCTATTTACAAGTCTATTCTGGATGTGATGCCAATTTAAATAAACATCTTTATTTCTTACAAAATATTTAAATTATAATGGGTTGATATAAATTTAAAGTATTAAATTTACAAAACATAACGAAAATAAAGGAAGCGAGAAACCAATGAATGTCTAAATTTAAAACTGCAAAATCAGATATTATGATCGTTTAATACAAAAAAAATATAATGCGTCAAATTGAACGAAATGGAAAACATAAAGACAATAAGCGTCAGGGAATGATAGTGGCAGTTATTTATGAATTGTTTATTTTCTCTTTAATTATAGGTGCAGGCGATACAACTCATTACACATTCCAATGGTTTGTTCTTTTTATGGCATATTATCCGGAAATTCAGCAAAAATTGAGAGAAGAAATTAAATTAAATATCGGTATTCTATTATATTTACAGATAATTTATAATTCCAAAATTATAGTAAAACACTAATATCAGTTTGGAATTTGCAAAATGCGAAATATTTACTGAATCAATTGAGAAAATTAAAATATTAATAGTATTTTGTTACGATTCAAAAATTTCGTTAAATCTCAAGAAAATGAGAAGTGCTTGAATTTTGTTTGAAAATTTATTATTAAAAATGATATTTCTGGGGTCTTATATCATTATTATAAAGACTTGATTTTAAATTTTAACTATTGTCAAACTTTTCGAAAATTGCCTTCTTTTTTCATAAATTTTGCAATTTGGACTAAAGTGCTAATACTTCAATAATAATTTCCATATTTGCCCGTTGTCTAGAAAATGACAAAAAATAAATGTCACTAAAAATGTATTAAAACTTTTGATTATTGAATTACTCTCAAGACATTTTAAAAAAATTTAATTTATATTTTTTTATAAAAATTCTATTATATTTTAAAGAATATTTTCACGACCTAACAGTATAAGTTAAAATTTATATATTTTTGGACAAATTAAAAAACATGAATTTATAATAAAATTAATATTACAATTCTATTAAAAAATAAATTTATCTAAACATAACAATTTTTAGGTAATAAACGTCCGGAAATGAGTGATAGAGACAAATGTCATTTTATGAATGCGTTTATTAGCGAAACATTGCGATTTAGAAATGCAGTGCCATTAGGAGTGTTTCACAGCACGAATCGTAACACATCTATTGGTAAAATACTTATATAATTTTTAATAGTTTAATCAAAATCAAATTTTATTTTTAGGCGATCAAGAAATACCAAAAGGAGTACAAATTGTTATCCATCAATGGTTTATGTTAAATGATCCCAAGCATTGGACAAATCCCGAAGTTTTTAATCCCAAAAGATTTATCAATTCGGATGGATTTTTCGATAGAACCAAATTCCCATCATTTATCCCATTCAGTACCGGAAAGCGTATGTGTCCCGGAGATAAGTTCGGTTTAAATTTTTTATTTTTAGCGTTGGCGTGTTTATTGCAAGCAACCGATGGATATATTATTCAATTGGCAAATAAGCAAACCACTTCTATCGATCCAAAACCATTTGGTCTATTACTAGAACCACAACCTTTTAAAATTATTATTAAAAAACAATGATATGTCAAATGTTTGGGTTATAATATTTTTGTTCAATAGAATACTGTGTTGTGATTTGATTGTTTTAGGAACTTTATATATATATATACTTATTAGTAATATTTTCAGTGTTTTAAATGTTTTTCAAATTAATTTTTATATTGTTTGTCAACTATATTTAATTTTGATTTTTATTAAGTTAGTACTTTTAAACGTATGTTGTTTTAGCGAAAAAAATTATAAGTTTGTAATACAATGTTATAAATAAAACTTCATTAAATGTTTCGAGAAATTTAATTAATTTTCGTTATATCTTTGAGCTTATTTAACATCAAAATTTTTTGATTAGTGCTTACTATTAGAATCAAAAATACAGCTTTTAAAAAGTATTGTAATTAAGAATAATTGCTAATTTAAATTGTTAAGACAAGTTTTGTATGACGTTTTTATTTTAAGGCCGTTATGAAAGGCCATTCTAAAGCAGACCATATATAAGATGCTAAATTAATATATGATAATCAACTTCTATGAAAAATAAATTAGATAAAACCAATGCCAATTTATAGTTATAATCACACATTATTTAATTTAATTAATTACGTTCAAAAATTATTATTCAATAGTCTATTAATGTAATTCAAAAATTCATATAATAAACAATTAATATTATTTTATAAATTATTTTAAATATCGATATATTATAATAAACTAATCATTCAATAAATTACATAAGAGTAATCCTTAATAAGTTATTATTTTTTAACAACACTATAAATGGCAGAATTAATTCAATTGATTAGTATTATTTAATTCTATTGTGTTAATAATTATTTATATACTAAACAAGATTTATGAATTCTATTCAAATGTGAAATACTTTCCAACTGGTGTTTTCCCATTACCTTTATTTGGAAATTTGTTATGTAATTTGTGTGACTTAAATACATTATCTAATAATATTCACTATTTAAGAAATAATGTTTGATATTTTTTATTTTATCGCTTTTTGAGATTAAATATAATGATTATAATTGTAAGATTAATTAAAAACTTATAAATGATTAAGGATTTGTTACAACCAAACAAACATATCAATAAACAATTCACGGCACATTCAAAGAGAGCTGACTTTCTAATATCCTATTATAAAGAATAGGTATAATCCTTAATAAAAATATAGAATTCGGACACACGTTGACAATCAGACATACAGACATACTGAATCTATAGGCTGAACTTCCCTTCAAAATTAAAACATAAATATCATAATAAAACATCTTATAAATATAAAATCATTTTCTTTCAATAATAATTTTATAAGTTTTCGACACAAGGAAAAATTGAAAGAATGCTTTCGCCTCTAAAGTATTGGTTTGTTTATTTGCTAATGAAATAATATAGCCATCGGTTTCTTTCAAAAGACACGCCAATGTTAAAAATATGGAATTTATAGCAAACTTGTCTCCAAGACATACACGCTTTCCACTACTGAATGGTATAAATGCTGAGAATTTTGTTTTGTCGAAACATCCATCAGAATTAATAAATCTTTCGGGATTAAAAATTTCGGGGTTTTCCCAATATTTGGGATCATTTAACATAAAGCATTGAAGGAAACAAATATGTATTCCTTTTGGAATTAGTTTATTACCTAAAAAGTAAAATAAATTTTGATTATATATTTAAATATATATAATCGTTGCATAATTAGAGAATATATAATTTATTACCTATAATTGTGTTACAACTCGTTCTGTGTAACATTCCTAACGGCGCAACACATCTAAATCGCAATGTTTCGTAAATAAACGCATTCACAAAATGACAATTCTCTTTATCACTCATCATCGGACATCTATCACCTAAAATTATTTTATATAAATTTTTTTCTTTTAATAATATTGAAGTGTAGGTTCATTTTATTACAAATTCATATGTTTAAATTTGGCCAAACAGGATCTAGAAGTTTAGAGTATATTGTTATGTCATGTTAATAAAGATTGTGAATAATAAAAAATTGTTAATATTGAACAGTAAATTTTGAAAATTTGATTTAATAACTAGACAACTGGCAAATGAAGAACATAATAATTGATGTTTTAGTTTTTTTAATTTTAAAATTTTACATTATATGTAAATATAATAGAATACCGATATTGAATTTAATTTCTTCTCGCATTTTTTGCTGAAATTCTGGATAATAAGCCATAAAAAGCAAAATCCATTTGAATGTGTAATGACTTGTATCACTTGCAGCTATAAGTAAAAACAATACAAAAATTGAATACATTTCTTTCACTATAAATTCCAGATATTTTTTGTATTTATGTTTTATGTTTTTATGTTTAAATTGCTAAATTATTACCATCTTTTTTCTATTTTAAATAAAATTAATTAATTGAAATGATAAAATTTATTTTTCAACGAGTGATGAGCAACGCTCGAGCGTATGGCTCTCAGCGTTGATTATGAGCCCCGAAAGTAAGTTTTATAAAAAGAGCGCGTGAACGCCTAGCGCGCCTATAACTGGTTCCAACAAAGTCTCTACTGGTTTTTTATCTAAAATCTTTGAAATATACTTATTATATAGTCTTATAAAGGTATATGAGTTTTAAATAAAGTGATAATTTATATGTCCAATTCGAGCATTAAAGAGCGATAAAAAATCATGAAAAATAATAAATAATTAGTAAAAATAATGACATACCAAATAACAATGTGGTCAAAACTCCAATTATATTTGTTTCAGTTAAATGTTTTTCATACTTTTTATTATCATTTTTAATTAACAATCGATGTTTTGTCGAATGTATTAAATGCGAAAATGATTCCGTGCTATCCTTTTCATATGATTTAAGACTGTTTTGATACCAACGTCTTATCAACTCAGTTGTCGTTTTCGCCACTGAATGTTCAGACGATGTATTAAGAAATAATTTTAAAATAGGAATATAATCGCACGCAAATATTTTAAGAACGTATTCATGAAATAATTCGAAATTGAATAAAATTTGACGAATTTCTGGTGATTCATATGCAATTTTTTCTCCAAAAATAGATTGAATTAATAACCGAAAAAATATGCTTTCGACATATTTAAATGGTATAAACGGTTTGCCACACTCTTTATTAATCATCATTTCTACAGTTTCGTTGACTATTTCGTGAATATTTACAGATAATTTTTCGCTGAGTAGATATTTCCTATAGAATAACAAAATAGAATCTGCACGTGTAATAAATCAAGGGTGCAATCAGTATAATGCATTTTTAGATTATTTTAATTTAAAAATTGTTAAAATTATGTAAAGGACTAAACTACTGATAAACATATTAAAGTCTTGTGGGTCGTGGTGTGGTCCGTGTGGGTCGGGGTTTGATTCGTGTGGGTCAGGTTTGGATTCGGGAGGGTCGGGTTTTGGTCAGGATGCGTCGTGGTTGGGCTCGGGTTGGCTCGGTTGCGGTACTGGATTGACGGATTTGGTTTTATATTGTTTCATTCGTCTTATTTTTATTATAGTTTTTTGTTTTGATTTGAATTTGTAACCATTTTTCCTCGCCATAGGAGGGCTTAAACTTTAGTAAAATCATAATTTACATTTTATATTTTAGTTTATAAGTAATGGTTGAATACCTAATTACTTCTATCGCGACATTTTGCTTTACTTTGAATTCTTCGTCATAATTCATTACAATTGAATTTTTCTCAAATGATAGTTCAAATAATGGATTTTGAAGTGAATGTTCAAATCGATCGCTAAATGCAGTTTTGTTAATTAAACCTTTTGCAATGTCGCTATCAGTTACAATAATAAGTGGTTTTGATCCCAACCAAAACGTATAAAAACCATCATATCTTTTAGCTAATTTGGCAAAATAGTGCGCAGGATTTGGATACAAGTTAAATGATAACGCTATTGATTAACGATTGAATATTATTAAAAAATGCATTTAAATCACACAATAACTTACATAACAAATTTCCAAATATAGGTAATGGGAAAACGCCTGTTGGATATTGTTTCACATTTGAATAGAATTCATAAATTTTGTTGAGGATATAAATAATTATTAACACAATAGCAATAATACCAATTGATTGAATTAATTCTGCCATTTAGTGTTTATTTTAGAAATTAAAATTTTAAGATGAAAAGTTAAAACAAAAGCTTATACTAAAATTACTGTCGCCTATACTCAATTAGTTAATCGAAAACAAAAATATGATTACAACTAACAGTGTACAGTTGAATGTACAGTATTTAATATAATAGCTATAAATGGCATCATTGTTGGTGAACTCTCTTCAACTTATAATAGAGTGGTAGAGTGGCCTTTAGACATTCATCATTTTAATATCACCTAAAATATTACAGAATACTGTTATCTTTGAGATTAATAATTTTTCTCGTTTAATCTTCTACAAAGAACTAACAAGAAATAAAACCATGAAAGATGTAAGATGAAAGATAAAGCAAAATGTTAACTTATCGTCGCATTAATGGCCTTAAGCTTTCTGTTGGGGAAAATTATTTAGTTTAATAAAATTACATCAATAATATAATTTTATTTGCAAAATTATTTCAAAAACATCGAAATTCTTTGAGAAAATTTATAAAATTATCTATTTTAATCAAAATATAATTCTTTTTTAACCATCTTTTCTACGGTTTCGTTGACTATTTCGTGAATAATTTTAGATAATTTATCGCTCAGAAACTGTACATGTAATAAATCAAATGTACAAATAGTCAAAAGCATTTTGATTTTAAAAATCGATCTCAAGGACCAAACCATTGATAACAATAGTGATGAGTGCTGGACTACAGTTTTCTGTTCAGAGAGCCTTAATACAGTTTATTTCGTTATAATGAACGAATATTTTTACCGTTACTACTGCACTCTAATATGTGCTAACTTTTTATGTACAAATGCTTTAGACTATAACTTTCGTATATAATGCTTGTGAGAAAATATTCGTTCATTATAGCAAGTGGTCAAATATTCTTTGATCAAAGAAAGTCAAAGATTTTTAATAAACTCAAAGAATTATTCTTTGAGAATAAAAGCTAATTTTCTCAAAGAAATTCAAAGAATTTCCATGTTTCTCAAATAATTTTGCATATAAAATTTTATATTTTATAATATTATTCTTGATACCATTTTAAAAATCAATTTCAACAAAATTATATGTATCAAAGCTAATTTTTATTGTATTAATTTATTAAATAAATCAAATTTATCGAATTATACCGTAATTTCACTTAAAGAATTGTCATAGAATTTTGAAAAAGTTTAATTTTCTAATAGAAATTTGTTATGATTCTCAAAGAATATTTTAAAATTTACCAAAGATTGTCCCAAAAAAATTTTTTTGCTTTTTTCAAAATGTTTTTTTTAAATTTATTTTCAAAAATCATATTTAACACTATTTAAGAAAGTTTTCGGTTGTGTTTTGAATTTTCATTATTTTTTAAATATTGCGAAGTGGTATAATACTCCTAACTTTTATTTTCATACTTTTTTCTATCATATATTTTTTCTAATTATTAAAATTCTCTTTTAATTTTTGAAAAATTTTTTCTATAGTTTTCGAGAAAATTTTTTTAAAGAAAATTACGTTTTGTCTTCAAGAGCGCCTCCTGATTAAGTTTTAAAATTTTTTTCCTCTATTATGCTTAGAAAATTATGCTCTATTTAGAACAAAATTAGTATTAAAATCCTATACATAGGACTGTATCCTATTTTCATCTTTTACTAATTATAAGCTATATTTATGAACATAATTTATGCTTAAATATTAATGCCACATACGTCACAAATAATGTGAGCTCATTTTATCTGAGCTTGAGCTTGGACTGGTTGAGCTTTAGCTCAAACCCTGGGATACACTGAGCTTGAGATTCTAAAATCATTATGCTATTGAGCTTGAACTTACATGAAACCTAAAATGCTTGATCTTGAGCTTTGAGCTTACTTGAGATAATATAAATAAAATAATTGGAACTATTTTATTTTAATTATTTTATACAATATTTTCAGTTAATCTCACTTTCAAGTGTTTTCATTATTAGTGTTAAATTTTCATTTCAAACCAATTTTATAATTTAAATTTCATTGAATAAAATAATTTGAGTTGATTTTCAAAAACTAATGTATTTCAACAAGAATTAAGATATTACATTGTAAAAAAGTATTATGAGATGCAGTTTGCAAAACAATTATAAACATATTTCCGAAACAATTATAAACATAAGCTCAACTTAAGCTCATAAAGCTCAGCATCGCAAGCTTAAGCTTTGAGCTTATTAAGCTGAAACTCGCAATTATGTGAGCTTAGATTTGAATTACAAGCTTGAAAATGTTAATTGAGCTTTGCATTGAGCTTGAGCTTATTCTCATCACTAGTCACGACCTAATGTTATCCGACTTAATGTTATTTAAGCTATAAAAATTGATTGCATATTGCTTTGGAATTTAGTTTCTCTCTATGAGTTGTAAAGCTAACATAACTAAAGAATCATGGATTTTATAGAAATTTACTTAATTATTATTGTATTATTTCTATATTACATAATTAATTACATATATGTTTTTTACCGAAATGTGAAAAAATATCCGCCTGGACCTATGCCTATACCGGTTTTTGGAAATACTTTATGTGAGCCATAAGACTACGAATAATTTGATAATGAAATATGTTAAATATAATTTTTTGTTGCGTTTTTAAAAGTGTTGCTATACATACTGATTACTAAAAGAAATATAGACACTTATACTGCGTTGTATAAAATTGGTCACAAATATGGTAAAATGTTTACATTCTGGATTGGGTCCACACCAGGAGTAGT
>JAQGAW010000535.1:0-27888 GCA_034698025.1 Phthiracarus crinitus
TCACTCACTCACTCACTCTCTCACTCATTCACTCACTCACTCACTCACTCACTCACTCACTAACTCTCTCCACATAATAAAACAGTACAGCTGTACAGATTCACTGCCGAATGATTTTTAAAAATGACAACAATATGTACATAGAAATTAACTAATTTAAAATTAATATATAAATAAAAATAAATAAATTCGTTATTACTTACATTGAATTCATATAATGAGAGAGCAGTTTATACTTTATATATGATTCTATTAAAGAACTCAATACATAACTAAAACGCGTACAAAATCAAAATTTGGTTATTTTAGATTTAATTTATGAATATAATGTTATAAATACATATTTATAATGTTTAGACTTATAAATCGGTTTCATTGAATAAGTTTATTTAGTAAAATATCACTAATATTAGACACAAAATAAATTTCGTTTGTCTGAGTGCGTCACACGTACCGAAGAACTTCAGCCATGATTGTTGAGTGTCTCTTATTGGTGGTCTGATGGAGCCATTGGAGCTTACATTTCGATTTTGGTTTTACCACTACTGCTCACAATGATTATATTTGAAATTTTTTGTACGTTTCTCCATAACAAAAGTTTGTATCGACTTTTTTTTATTAATTTTGCATCGATTTTCCATTATTTTGAAATATTATAATCAAATAAATGATTTTTGTCGGAATCGCTTACTTTAGTGGAGTGTTTTTTAAGCAAAAATAATTTCCATAAATAAATTGTCTACAAATCTGGTATAATAATAATAATAATAAATATAAATAAATTTTTCAAAAAATGTGTGTTTCATAATTTTTGTAAAAAACCAAAATCATCGCAAAATTCTTTAAACAAAAATTGGAGAATAATTTATTTTAGTTTAGTATTTTTATAGTAAAAGAAATTAATTTTTAATAATATTAGTTTGAATGTAAGTATTATATATGTCGCTGCAAGTATTTCACCAGTTTTTAATATTTTTCTGCTGACAGCGCTATTTTTTGATGAATTCGTATTCATAATTATACGCATTCTTAAACAACTCTCCGCTTCAATGATTTTACTATTGAAAAAGCTCGAGACGTCGAATGAATTTTTATCTTCACAATTGTATGCAAAGCAGGTTTTAAAAAGGATGCAATTCAATGCTGTGTGTACTTATTTGGTGATATTTGACAGCGAATGCGAAAATTTATTTTTACCTGCATTTTTTCATTATTTATGACCGAAATAACTGAAATTTAAAAAATGATTATATGACCGGTACTGTATTGAAACGAATAAAAAAATTATTGTAAATATATCAACATTTTTTTCATTTATCTTATTAATTAAATAACAGAGGATGAGATGAAAAGTTTAAAAAATTGAAACCAAATTATTTTAAAGTATTGACCGTACAATTGTAAATGTTTTACAATAAAGCACATTATTTTTAATACTAATACAAGAAATAAAAGAACAATTAAAGTGATCTCTAAAAGAGATAAAATTTTGCCATTTGTTTGTGAATTTAGATCCAAAATTGGTTTTGCATTTTCAAATGTTTGTTTTTATACATTATTTACATATGAGAGCACAGATATAAATATGACAATATTATTACCTTTTAAACTAATTTCAAGGTTTTTCACAACAGTTTAAAGATATATTTAAGATAAAGCTATAGTAGAGAGAGAAGAGTTAATTAAGAAATGCCAAAATTTACAATTTCTGTTTAAGTAGGAGGTATTTCAAAAGGTGGAGGTGAGACAGTGAGAGGAACTTTCATGAATGTTGGGTCAGTCTGTACTGAGACAAGAAAATTTTTTTTCATCTAACCTTTTTAGACATATTTTTAGCTAACATTAGTTAATTATACATTCAAAATGTTTTTTTTTCGTTCACAATTCAAATAATTTCTTTTTTCACACACGTTTTTTAAAGCATACATAATTATATATGTAACTTATTATATATTATATTTATATTTATATTAGCGAACCATCACAATGCAACTATAATTGTATTTTTCTTTTAATATGTAAATTTTACGTATGAAGTGGTTCAGACTCTATCACAGAAATAAAATTAATGTATACAGTATACTCTATATGACAAAAACATTTACGACCATTTGTATACCTTAATTGACAATGAACTTTTCGCGAAAAAATACTATAATTATACATATATGTGTAATTGATGTTTTTAATGGCTTTTAATGTTTGCATTAGAGGGTCATTTAATATCGAAAAACCTTATCATCAATAGTTTCAGCTTTATTATTCTGATTTCGATCTAGGATTTACACAATGTTGAGCAAAATGCAGTTTAATTATTATTATTATTAAATTTGATCTTTTAAAAAACAAGATAAACTAAAAGTAAACGAAAATAAATTGAATTTTGCAATATGGTGTAAGTGATAATACTGTAGAGATATACTGGTTTTTATTTTGCGACTCGAGACACACCTACTGCCACAAACTGATGCCTACACTTGTTTCAATCTTAATGGGACATTAATGATGAATATGAATGCCAGTAAATGATTCACTGGCATTTGGCTGCGTTTTTTGTTTCCCATTAATTTCTAATACTCGTATTAAAATAACGAAAATAACATACGGAGTGAAAAATAGCGAAACAAAAATTCAATTATAAAGTAAGTTTCAACTGAAAATGACAGAAATTATTACTAAAGTGTACGTGTCATGAGTCGTCAAATAATATTTATAATCATAATGAGTAATTATCGTTTCTTTTTTGTTATACCTGAGCAGTAAACGTATACACGATTTTTTGCATTCAATAATAATAATAACCCTTAATGTAAAACTAAATAAAAAAAATTTTGAGGAAAAAACAAACTGAATAATCAGTCATTAATTACGAATATTGTGGTTCAGAATTACAGTCTTATGGTCACTTAAATGTTTTGTCATCGAAAAGTACATTATTACAAAAAAGGATTTCTTTAACAATTAAATATTTTGTTTGTATATGTAATACGTATCAATTCATATCGAATCCTAACATATCATATCAATTTATTATTTTGTACATTCTGTTCATTTTTTCTCAATAATTATAAGACAATTGCACGCCCAATCAAAAAATATTAAAAACAAAAAATTA
Source organism: Phthiracarus crinitus (assembly GCA_034698025.1). Lineage (NCBI taxonomy): Eukaryota > Metazoa > Arthropoda > Arachnida > Sarcoptiformes > Phthiracaridae > Phthiracarus > Phthiracarus crinitus. The sequence goes on from JAQGAW010000535.1 coordinate 3,116, forward strand.
AAAACATTATTTTGTTTTAAAAAATGTACATAATTATCTCAATTCAAATATATTTATATGTCACTATAATTTTTTCTTGTTTGACGATAATTTTTTAAATATATAAATGTCTCTCTTAATGGAGTTTCCATTATCTAAACACAAGAAATGACTGGTCAATCAATCAACAAACTTCGACTAATAATAATAATAAATTCATTAAAAAATGTAATAATAATTTTCGTCATATTGTTTGGTAAATTTTGAATGTCCACTAAAAGAAAATCGATTTTTAATTTGAAATCTGCACTCTCTTTATCGTAATTGGTTTCTATTTGACCAAAAAATTAACGTTTGAAATCGTTGCACATATAATCATAATCTCATGCCATTAAACATCGCTTCAATACATTCAATATTCAATCTGATATCAAATATGAACATAATTATTGACTGGTAATCACTGTTCGCATAAACGACAAGTAATGGCTAATAAGTGAAGCCATTTGATCGAAATACTAAAATCTTAAAATGAATGACAACCGTATACTAAATAATCATTAATAAATGGATGTTTGTGTTTGTTTGTATCGGTTTGATGCGATGTTATAACTACTAAACTGATAATTGATAATACCATATCTGTAGTAATCTTTACATATTTGTATACATGTATAATGTATAATGTACTGTATAATGAATAATAATAATAGTAATACGTAGTAATATTAAATACTTTTCGATATCTAATACACAGTTATGTTCAGTAAATGTTCATTCATATCAATATCAATACGAATATGAATATGAATTTGTATATCAGTATGAGTTCACATATTATGCTTTAGTCTCGCTGTGCAAGTGATGCAAATGATGAGGATCTGGACCCAGCATTTGAGGTAATTGTGGTGGTATTACACTCTGCATTTTGTGCTCTTTTTTCCACTTCATTCGCCTGTTTTGAAACCATATCTTGATTTGTCTTTCGCTCAGGCATAACGAGTGCGCGATCTCTATTCGCCTTCTTCTGGTTAAATAGCGATTAAAATGAAATTCTTTTTCCAATTCTAACGTTTGATATCGTGTATAAGAAGTCCTCTGTCTCTTAGTTTCTCCCATTGCGTTAACACCATCTGTCAGGCAACAACAATTTACGGTCAAAAACAATGACACAATGTATTTAACGAAAGAAAAAGAAAAACTAGATTAAGCATAATAGACATGTGAGAAAAAGATAATAATACATCATTACTAATAAGGAATACATAATAAATACATAAATTATAGAGTTTAGTTCATCTATGCGTTCATAATTTCGTTATAACCATATCTACTCAATACATATCTACAGTACATTAGAGAAGATAGAAGTAGACACACACACATCACATCACTCTCTTCACACACACACTCATGTCTACCATAAACAAACCATTACTAATGTTCTTAGCTATAAGCGAATGATCGAGTGACTGAATATCTGAACAAATGAAATTATATTTTGAATCGTAGAAAACGTAAAACGAAAAAAATGAACGATAGAGTAAGTTATATAATTATAACATAGATTTGATTGAAGCCTCAAGGATATTAAACACAAAGAAAATATTAAATTGACGTTAAGTCTGAGTTTACAGCGTTATTATAGTTCAATAGAGGAAAATAAAACAAAAAAAAAGAAGACATTTAATGAGATATGGCTTTTGGCAAGTCTTGAGTGAAAAGAACTTCAACCCAAAGCCAAACTGAAATGATGGCACTGAATGCCAAATGTTTTGGTTCTTTGTTAGTGACAGCAAATATGCGAAAATATGCAGCTTTAGAAATGAATATTTTACAACTCATATACCAATGTTTAAAGTTTAGTGTCAGGCCATCAATATATAAGTTTTTCTGACCATCCGGTATAACAATACCAGTGACAGGCAATATAACAATAACAGAGAAGTGGAAGCCTTGCGGCAAAATTTTAATATTGAATATGAGTTTTGACACATACTGGTCTACACTTTAAACTCTATCTCACCCACACTACCAACACGATTACCAACACTCATAACGAACCAACTCATACCTACCTATGTGTATGATATAGTTTACATTTAAAAACATTTTCGTTTCGTTAAACATTGGCACCCTTGGCATACCATATCTACTAATATCATTTCGTTACGCTTGATATAATAAAAGCAAGATTGTAAATCAGTCTTTCGGGCCCTTTAAGTCCCCCTTTAACTGCTTATTTTATGGCCAGCCATAAAAGTAACTGCTAAAGCCAACTCTTGAGGCAGTAAACAGTAAAATTATGGTAGTCGTTGCAATAATAGTGATAGTAGTGCTCGTTTTATGGGTAATGGGAGGGAAGCCTATGCTTGACAGAGGTGGTACTATCGAAATTTACAACCGTCTTCAATATTGAAAAAGGGCTCTGCGCGACCAAACTGAGCCTTTTTCTGTCTGGATCTCATCTCATCAGGTTTGCTGGTTTCGTTTCGTTTCGTTTCGTTTAGTTTAGTTTGTCAGTGATGTAACGAAAACAGAATGAAATGCCACAACAACGACAACAACACAACAATGATCACTTACTTTGGCCGACATGCACTTTTCGCATCCACGGATATATATGAGGTTGGTTTGCTGATGAATAATTAGAATTTGCTTTACTTTGTTGTTGTTGTGCTCCACTCGCCGACGTCTGTGTTGTCGTTCCTCCCGTCACTTGAGCCGTGTTCTGGTTAGACGTGGTTTGTGCGGACGAACCGCTGTTTGACGATCGCGACTGAACTTGTGGTGGCGTCGCTCTCGGTTCGGGTGACTGTCCAGCGCCACCGCTGGACGTACTGAGATCTTGCGGAGATGAGGCAGAGTCAACGGCATACTTACAACTTGATGGTGATGTGGGAGTTCTGGTTGGAATTACGGCAGCATTGGTGTGATGACTGATTCGCGACACTGCTTGCTGTACTGACGACACGGAACCAGACTGAGAACACGAGTTATTTGAATAGGGATTATGATGTGGCGGATGTGTTGCCGATGCGTGACTGATGCTGTGATGCGAATGTGCGTGAGAGTGAGACTGAGAGTGTGGATGATGATGATGGTCACCGTTTTGCTGGAGATATGCGGAATATGCGGGCGAAGACGGCTGAGCAGTGGCTGTCAACGCACCACCACTTACTGTACCACTACTACCATAACAATTGTTATAAACTTGTGGCGTATAATAGTCTGGCGGTGCACCCGATGATACAGTCGGTACGGTATCAGGACCTGCACGAGGCTGACCGTAACAAGATGTTAACGAGTTGACGAACTGATATGAGCTCATCTGCTCTACCGAATGATTTGTGTAGTAATTGTGTCCAATATTCCACGCAATTTTTGATGAATTATGGCCGATCTGCTCTCCAGGAAACCTCCGGCACACTTTTAATAGCGCATTATACCAGCATATCCAGCATATGCGTCTCTGCCTCTTCTACTATACACGTGATACTCAAACAGCCAATAGAGACTCATACATACCACACTCTGTTAGCCATTACTTCTCTATGGATCTAATGTTGAATTGAAATATACAGCCAAATGTTTATGTATGACTGAGATATTACGATATTTCCAGTTTTGCGATATACATATATGCAATCATACAAACGTCTTATAAATTACTATTATTATTATTATTATTAGTTTTTTTTCAGTTCAACTCTACCTACAGTACTAATGTCGCTATTTTTTAATGATTATCGATAATGATGATAGTAATGAGAATGAGATGAAAACTATTATCGATAATTAGCACTAATAACAACAAATATTTAAATCTCTCTACAAGTTTTCAAAATTTGATTAAATACGATCGCAAAACACAAACTAAACTAACTTTTCAAATAATATTTATTTTTGACAATATATTTCTTTGAAATCGTCAAAAAGCAGTAAACTTTAGTTTATATCTGAAATATACTTTTTAATATACGAGTTGTTTTTTATATATAATTCGCAGGTTTGACAAAATCTCAAGAAATGTGACCTTTCAGTGTTGCTTGAAGATTGCATCTGAGTTGCTTTGATACTTGACGGGATCTGATATTGTAGGCACAAGACTCGCACCTCCCTTCTTAGTCCAACCTAAAACCAACCTAAAATCCGTTGCTTTTTTTCATGTCCCAAAACTTTTTCCCCGATTCTGCTCGTTGTGCCGCCGAATGATACAACAACCACATTATCAGATACCCCCACCCTTTCCCCATTTATATCTGCCAGAAGAGGCTGAAGAGGCACATGAAACAGTCTTATGCGCTTTCGAAACTGTAAGACAGAGCGCATGGAACAGTTGTACGGCAGACGTGGTGAACATCGAACGTAGCTATGCTTTGCCACTGACACTCGTATCACCACTAACGCCACTAACATTTTCATTTATACCTGTTTTATGATATTTTGGTCGCGTTTTTTCGTTATTTGTTTATTTTCAGTCATTTTGAGTTCATGTGTAACATTAGATATGTATTATTCGTGAAATTCGTAATTCGTGATACCAGTTACCAGTGAAAGGGTTTGAGCAAAATAAAGAGAAAAAGGAGAGTAAGAGGTGGTCAATGTATAATTAATAATAGAGTAACTAAAAGTACGTAATAATGTATAATAATGAGCAGAGTTTGTAATGATGTGAGACGCTCTTTATTCATGCATTGACATTCTGTCTCCTCTTTTTCTTTCCAACCAAATTAATGACATTTGCCTCTCTAATTAGTTTACTACTATCTCTTCTTTTTCTTCTCCACTAATTAGACTCATGGGCTAACTTTCTGTATATGAAAACTTAGATCCATTTTTAGCTCTCCGTACACGAGATGATTCCATTTTTAGTCTATCAAAAAATATGTTTTTTTCTGCTTCTACTCTATCATACGCTCATTTCGTTTGCTGTATATGTCACGTTATGTTATTTTAACTCAAGTGTTTGATGTTCACTTAATTTCGCTTTAGTCATAGTCGTAGTATATTTAGTATACGCGTATATACCGTACGTATATATATTTACAAGCACTTTATTTTTACTTTAGTTCGTTGTTCATCAAAAGTAATTGCATTTATATATTACTTTTAGTTTTTTGGTGCACACTATTAGTACACGTTAGCTGTAGTGTTCATAGTTAGTTCACAGCAAGACTCATATGTATTGGTTGGCAAGCCTTTTATTAAAAAACCTTTTCTTCAAAAAAGATTTATGACAGACACTGACCATAGACCATATAAACCATTCTGTTTGGTTCCCACACGTGTGCACATATGCACTCAAATGTAAGCGAAAATACACTAAAATGTTAGTGAAATGCTATATGAATTTATGGTACACTGAAATATCATATTTTCGAAAATGCTTTCAAAACTATTTACGAAGTTTACTCTATTTTATTTATTTGATTGTGTATTAACGCTGAATTTAATGCATGGCCAACTGACCAAACATTATATTTACTTTGAACAATTAATTCAACTGTTTTGACAATGTTTTATGTTTTATTTAATGAGAGCGACGGACAAAATATATTAATGATAAGAGTTGTCAACATTTTTAAAGCGTGTGTAGAGAAGGAGTGGAAGTAAGCGTAAAAAATGTGTGCTCTATCGTAGAAAAATATATTTTCTAGCATTTTCAATGTTAAAAATAGAAGAATAGAGAGCGATAGAGAGAGAAGCAGATACGATAGAGCATACGTGAGTATTTTAGAGTTTACATTGAGGAACGCTAACGCTAACAGTACTGTACAGAACACAGAACACTACATACTGTACTCTACATTTGATCGAATATGTTAGTCTACTATCCAAGTCGTTCGTTACTTTAGCGACTAATTTTTATTCCCTGTTTGAGTTGCGTTTATAAACTTTTGAGAAAATCCATAATTTTTTCAGTAATTTTCAAAGTAAACGAAAATGAGATAAAAAATGAGATATAGAATAGGTGTTACACCGCAATAGTAGTGCCATATTGTGCGCATTTATATGCATAAATATCAGAGATTATAAGCCAATATTGCATATGTGTGTGTTTATGAATAGTATAAAAGCTCACAATTGTGACCATCATATTTATAATGGCAGGGAAGAAGTGCCACAACACAGCGTACAATTCTCGCTTAGTCTCCAAATATCTGAGTCACATCTGTTTTTATGCTCAACTTATACGCGCGCGCTATAAATGCTGTAAACAACTACTACTCTCACTAAAAACAAAAAAGTAAAAGTTTCTCTCTCTTTCTCTCTCTGACCAAAACAAAAAAAGTTACAGTAAATTATTGTTGTGAAGAAAATTGTAGAGAAACGCGCATTAGTAGAAAAAAATTATGGATAATAAAGAAAGAGAAATAAGAGAGCATTAAGATTGAGCTTATGAGGACAACCTATAAAAACGGCATCCATCAGTCATAACGCATAACAAAAATTATTTGGCGAACATATTAAACATTGAAATCGATTGATTATACGCGTTTATATTTCGCAGCCAATGATTTTTGAATGGAGAAATCCCTGAAAACAAGATTTAGTTTTTAATTATGCGACAACACCTGTAAATGTATTAAAAGTAGAACGAGTTATGACTTATCAATATTAACGTAAAAAACAAACGGACATTAATGAGAACTGTTATGAATGCGGTGTTATTTAGGATTGCCAGAGGTATAGAATATTAGTTGCAAAATATTCGTATTGTTTACTAATGAAATGTTTAAATATTTTCGTAATTTTTCTTATGTCACAATTATTTTAAAATTTATTATTTTCATTTGAAAACTATATTTTCAGGTTATTTAAGGTTATTTTCAAGATAATTGCTTTGAATAATAATGGTGACAATTTTCCACCATTTTTACTAATATTTATTATTTTGAAATAGCAAAAAACACATATGAATATAGGTATTTCGAAAATGAATTCAATGGACCTAATATTATAAACTGTACTTCTGGAAAGTCTAGTGATAATTTCGAACATATATGGTGTGCAATGGAGTAATGAAAGTAATATCCCTGGAGAGGAGGATGGATGTGTAATGTTGCATAAAGGGGTGCACAGCCACTATAGTTGGCTACAAAACTTATTACAATATATCAATATATTTACTTACTTCTTATTATTTATCACTCAGCAGTGGTAAGCATTGCATTACAAAAATTATTTTCAGTTATTCTTTTTATATTTTGCCTGACAATATATATATATATATAACTTTACAAATAATAATCGTATATAAAGTTTTAGTTTGCATGTGTATGTACAATAATACTCATTAAAAGTAAAATTCAATATTGTGTTGTATATTTGAGAGTGCATTCAAAAAACAATTCGCAATGCGTTTGAACGGCATTAATGCCACAAGTATTACTGACAATAGAAATATTATAGAATAATACTCTTCTAAAACGTCTAACATAAGACACCCATAACTTAAAACTAATAAATTATTTAAAGTGAATATAATGGATATTTATATAATATATAACAGCATATTTTATATTCTATATATTACAGTATAACTTATAATTCAATTCAATTATTTTACTCCTGAGTTATTATTATTCTCTACAAACAATAAAACGTTATGTAATTTTGATTTTTGTTTGTATTATAAAATAGTTTTGTTTTTTTTTGGTCCTGAAAATTAATAAATCAATCACAATAAACCCTTAGGAACTGCGATCTCATTTATCACTATAATTATTGTATCACTGAATCAAGAAAACAGTAAATGAATAATTTTTTTGTGAGAACATGTTTATAAATCACAAACTTTTGCGATACAATCAATTTTTTGCTTTTCCACAAGTTTTTTAAAAAGTATAGAATATATATGTGTATATATGGAATGTATTCGTTAAACGTGTTATTTTTTGTACTTCAGGCATTTCCCATATGACAAGCATGTTAGGGACACAGTCTGAATAGACTGCACAATTTGTGTATATCTCTGTACAGTAGCAATACTAGCAATACAAGCAAAATACGCTGTTCTGCGTTAGAAGAACAGCGATATTGCATTTTGACTATATATCTATATATATAACGAGTACCACTAAATATTCAAAAAGCAATTTTAAAATTGTTTTTGTTACTTATATTTTTTCATTTTGATTCGTCGATATGATAACTTTCTTTGGCATTGAAATAAGAAAAAAATATTTACATTAAGGTAAAAATATATAAAAAATACATAAATAAATTATATTAAAAAAATTGCACAAAAATTTGTATTCAGCCAATTAAATTTGAAAAACCAGTAACCATTAAACTGAAAGTAAAGCTAGTTTTTGGATCATTGAAATTATAACATTAAATTTAAACGAGAAAAAGTTCTCTGATTAGTGATAACAGTTAAAACTAAAATAAATTAAAATTTTAGGAGTTTCGGTCACAATAAAAATAGTGGACAACACCTGAATTATTTGAATATATGATTCACTGAGATAGGCATTTGACCATTTATACCGTTTTACCGGTTTAACTGCATGTCATAAAAGGGTAAGTTTGAAAACTCTTTCCTGGACGCAATAAATTAATCAAAGTGAAGCCCATCTGTTGTTAGTAAAAGTACACATTCAGTTTGTTCGAGTCCCGATTCAGAGCATTTTTTGTCTGTCTTAGTCTCATACTTGTTTATCTATTATTCTCATAATAGTTAAAGTCAACTGCCATTATTCAATTGTAAAGATTTTTTATTTCCTTTGTCTAATCATAATTTAATAAAATATTTTCAATCGGAATAGAAATTTCAAATAAACGATTGAATGAATCGTTCAATCGTTCGTTCGATCGGATTTTGTCTGCACATACAGTTATATAGCAATAAAGTTTGTTCGCCGCTATAAATGCGAAACTTATATATCTCGACAGCAGTACGCAATGACAAGAACAGGGATAGCAATACAATAGATAGTTTATTATATAAATATAAATATTTAATATTTTCATACCCGTATGATAAGATACCCCAAAAACCAATTCAACAACTAGTTTATTCGTTCACATAAATATAATTTGTAAGCAATATATAATTTTTCAACTCCTAATAATAAGGCTTCAGTTTTGTTGTTCACAATTATTATTAAGCCGACAGACAATCACAACAAAGTTATTTTCGAAGAACCCGTTTTAGTACCGCAGCCAGACTTAGTTTCGAGTATTTATCAAAAATTCATATGCATTTAAAATGTACTCAAATATATTAACAAAGAATTTGTTTTTTGGTCATAATGCTATCAAATCTCAATTATATAAATAATTAAATTAAAAATTGACACTAAAGTATGTATATCTATACATCGTTTACATGTATACGTAGTTTACTTGCAGTTTAGCTAATTATGTCCGATTCGTCGGCATCGATATCAAGCATTTTGGTTTCATTGGTGTTTGGATTAATCGAATCCGATTTGATTTTATTTTCCTTTTTTGCTTTCATTCTCCTATTTTGAAACCAGATTTTGATTTGTCGTTCCGTGAGTCCCAATGAATGGGCGATTTCTATCCGCCGACGTCTTGTCAGGTAACGATTAAAGTGGAACTCTTTTTCTAATTCCAACGTCTGATATCTGGTGTACGTTTGACGCGTTCTCTTTGGTCCCTGTCCTGAATCTGTGCGATCAAAATGAAATGTAGCATAGATTTAATGCGTATTTAATGCGTTAAACCAAACAAACTATTAAATAATAATAATTCATTACAATAACACATTAATTCAAACACAAATAGTGATGTTTCGCAGTAATCATACGAAAAAACAACAAAACTGATCCCAAAAATGCTGCCATTGTTGCGCAAGAGCGGAGCGAAAACGATACTCACTTTTGCTTAAACTATTAATAGCTAACAGAAACAGCTAACTTAACGAGTAAGTCAAGTGATAGACTAACTTATCATTTACTAAATACTGCCCCATAATATGCTAAACCATCAATAAATTAAATTAAGTTGCTTTTAGTCACTATTTTGATTTACAGTTCTTTAATAGCGTCATAAAACATAGCATCAGATTAAACACCAAATACTTTTCTGTTATTTTTTATTTTTTATAGCATTTTAATTGACTAAAACTTTTTTTTTGTTTTGACGCAAACTTTTTCTTTTAAAAAAACATACCGGTATATGACTTCATCCATGGGAAAAAATGTTTACTATTTTGCTTATTTTGTTGTGGATGTTGATGTAAATTGATTGACGCTAATTCAGGTGTTGTCGAGGGTGGAGAGTCATAAACAGAAGATTCGTCATTAGTAGACGTAGATCTGGTTGTTGTAGTAATTGACGAATTGGTTTCATATTGAGATACACTTAATTTACATGAAGACGGACTTTGAGTGGACGCGTATAGTTGAGACTGATGTGTGTGTTGCGGAACAGCTACAGGTGAACAGAGTTGGTCCGGTGTTAACACGCGATTCTGATTATGATTGTGAAGACTGTTACCACTGCTGCTGTCTTGAACTACACTATCAGACTGCAGTAAATTAGTCACAGCGTGTCCGTGTGTGGCAATCGAGTGCATTCCAGTTGGGGTCACAACGTGTGACACGCCGTGAAATGGAACTGAAGCTTGTAATGAAGCCGTTACTGTCGCTGACTGTGATGACTGACCACTGAATACGTGCTCTGAATGTGGATGTGTATGTGTATGTGTATGTGTATGTGGATGTGGATGAGAGTGAGGATGCAGATGACTGTGATGGTTATGGTGTGATTGCAGCGACTGATGAGGAAATGTTACCGAATTTTCCATAAATCTGTTATTATGGTGATTGTGATGCGAGTCTACGTTTGGAGACATATACCGCACTGACTGAGACGGACTCATCACATAAGATGTTGGATGAGCTGATGTGTGATAAGTTTGATAACCATTGCTTATCTGTCTTGAATCGGCTTGAATTGGCGATGCATTATATGGCAATGATGTCAATGATGGCAATGCACACATTTTAGTGGATGCGTAATGATTTAGAGGTAATTCATTAGATTGCCAATCATGATGTCCGAAATAGGAACTCATAATGATATGATTGTTTAGAATGTGATAACAATACGCAATAAGCAATAAATGTAGTGTAAGCTGTAAGCTGTAAACTGTAAGCGTTAACGTATATGGTATACGGAATACGGTATACGCTATAGTGGTATAACGTAATGCATAAAACGCCACAATAACTTATAATGCGCCGCAATGAATGATTTGTGTGATTTCCCCTCGACCTCTGTATGCGTTTGTTCACGTTTATGTTGGCGAGGAGACCATAACGCGGTCGGTCATAATGACATATGCAATCACGTGATCATTAAAGCTTCAACCAATCCAATTCTTCTGATGACCGTCTCTCGTCTCTCTGTTGAGCTATTGATGATGAATAACCTTTCTTACGATTGCTATTCAATTGTTCGCGAATGAAAAGATTAAACTTGAAAGAAACCCTTTGGCCACCTGGCGATCGACTGGCGATCAATGCCAACTGATATCCGGCAAAACTGCAACAACTTTTCTCGAATACTACTGACAGAACCAACAGTTGATTAAAAGCTAGATTAAAGTTGAAGTAGAAGTACTGCTAACTTCTGAATAACTAGTGATTAAATACTGCGCACTCTTATTCTATTCATAATACAGTATAAGTTATATTTTGATATCGAGTTTTTTATGTGTATCTGCACTGTATGTGTAGCTGACAAGTGAGTTGCGATTGGCATGAAGTAAATGTTTTATTGACAGACGGCAATAACAATGATAAGAAAGGCATCGCAAATACAGAAAAAACAATTGCCATTGCGAGAGCTATTGCGAGCGATTGCAGGTGCAGGTGGAGCTGAGGTAGTGTTTGACAGCGAAACCAATTGCAAACCAACCAATATTGAGGGGACGTCCCCAAGCAGGTGGACCATCACTAACCAACACGTGAATCTGAAACTGAATCTGTTGTTACCGGTATCATCATCACCATCACTATCACCATCACTATCACCATCAATGCAAAACATAATACCATCGACGAAAACTTTTTATTCTAAATTTTAGCAAAAAACGTGATTTTTATTAAGTGGACTGTGATGTGAATTATACTTCAAATAGAAATCACGAGAATCTTGTGGTAAAATAAAGAGTTAAGAGTTAAGGCGTTTGGCACACTTTCTAATAGCAGATTAAATGAATGAATTGAAGGAATGAATGGAAGAGTGCGAGTGAGTGTGGAGTGGGAGAGAGAGGAGAGAGAGAGAGAGAGAGACTTGAATGTTAAGCTTTTGGAGGGGAGAATAGATAGAGAGTTAGTGAGTTTTTGTGTGTGAGTGAAGTAACAGAACTGAGAGCACGTATAGCAATAAAAATAATGTACAAGACATGAAAGTGAATTGCGAATTGTTTAGTGGTGATTGTTTAAGTGTTAGACCACCAAAACTTTATTATACCGTATTTTTTACTAATATTAAATTTTACAACATTTTTATACTTCACTGTTAACTTATTATTTATACTTTGCTATGAAATATTATTATTTAGCGGTTTACTGATACCGTCTAAAAGCGTGTGTTGACAAAAGAGATATAAAAATCGATAAATGTATGTTTTTAAGAAAATAAAGAAAACCTATTGTCGAATTTTTTCAAACTATTTTTTTTGTCTGAGCTGTAGCTTAGAGCTGTAGCTGAGATATTTTTTGTTATTCAGTGATACAGTGATACACAGATATTGATGCGGGTATAGCTATAGCTTTATGCTAACTCCCCCTTAAAGTGCTAATCGCTAATGCATTAAGAGAGTATGCGACCCAATGGAGCATCACAACCATCGTAAGAATTAGGTAGTATACAAAAATGTAGTGTTCTAGTGTTGACATTGCTTTACGAGCCATGTTTTTTCAGTTTCCAAATGCTAAACCAATAGCAGGAAGTGAATACAGAAGATTACATTGCATTGCTCTCCGCTTGCTTTCCAATCATTTATATTCGTTCGACAGCATGAATCCATTGGGGTTCACGAGCGCATTGCTAGAAGATTAAACATTATATGATTGATCGAAGTGCGAGAGCGCTGCCTATGCTTGCGTTACTTGTGCTTGTATTCGCATTCATGGATTGCTGAACATCACTGCAGCTGATGCAAGCCTGTGATATCAAAAAGAGATTAAGCCCTAAACGAAATGTACGGTACGAATAGCTCATACATCCATACATAACTATTGCGCCAAATGTATCGAACTCTCTTCCAATGTCTTCAGTCTCAGTCTCATTCGCCCCCCATTTCCAGTCTCATACCCCTCAACACCAATGCATCCTCATTTTTAAATTAAATTTTTTGCTCGTATGCATTCATTTTGCTCTGTTCAATACATTAATTTAGCCGCCAGTAAACTAACCCAAAAAAATGACAGTTGACGAGACAAACTAACTGTAAGACACATAATCGATTTCAAACATTTGCGTAAAAATAAAAATAAAAGTAAAAAAGATATAAACAAACTTTCAAATTTGGATAAAACTTTTATTTCTATTAATACTTGAAAAGCAATTTTCTTCAACTGGTGTGACTTAATGGGAATAGAATAAGAAGACGAAGAAGTGTTTGCGACATTTAAGTGGTAATGTGTCGTTAAAGGGGAAATGTATAGCAATAAAGATAAACGTAAAATGATGCTATGATACAATGATACACGCTATTGCTATTGCTATTGCTATTGCTATTGCTATTGCTATTTACTGCTAACGTTATAAACGGATAGTATTGTAGAATGCGGTGTATTAGTATATGAGATATAACTTAAGTAGTACTGCATATCCATATACGTACATATTGTATATGTTTATAAATGCATTTACTTAAAGCAACAGATCAAGTATTATTCGTTTCGGACAAAAGCAAAAACTTTATTTGATATTGTAGGGTATTATAACCCTTTCAAATAAGTAATAAAGTGTGGGTGCGGTGCAGTGTTGGGACAAACAAAACTTTTCATTTCAGTTTTCGTTATCTGTATTCTGGCGAACGTTGTAAATGTTCGTAAGCTGTAATGGAGACGTCCATAAGACGTCCTACAAAGTGGTGTATCCAGAGGTGGTCTGTCATTGCAGAAATGCAACATTGCATGTGCTTTCTAAGTGTTATCATCATTATTATGAATTTGAAAAAAGTTTTGCTTGTATTGTGTTGCTATGGAAACATTACACAATCAGTAACGTAATGGTAAGCGATGTTATTTTTGATCGATTTTGTGCACTCACTACCACTTTAGTTCACTTTTGCTTCTCTTACTCTCATCTGCTAATACTATGCTAACAGCGTTAACAGTGCTAACAGTCTGCTTGTCTAACTTTATAAATTTATATGCATAAGAAAAGCAAATAAAAAAATTTCGTTTAGCTTAGAGTGTCTTTGTCGCCACAAAAGATCATTTATTTTAGAGAAATCATCGACACATCGGTTGGTTAAAAGTTAATCTTACTTCTCATATATAAAGAATTACATTATAACCGTAAAGAATCGTGATCTGCAACACAACGAACAAACCAATTGTCAGACTACGCTATACCACACTAACTGTAGCACTGCTATACCCAACTCATACATAGAGATATACATTTTTTATTTAACCTCTGTTTCGGTTACATTTTTTAAAAATTCGAATTTCGCACAAACGCTTCAGTCGTTACACTTGAACTGTTTTTGGAAAGTATATAAAAAATCCATTTTATTTGAGAAGTTGTATGGCAGTCCAATCAGCAATAGAATAGTTAGTTTCCCAGTATATTATACTGTTATGCGTATGTATATATCGCTACATATATCTATGTAAACGGCTATATAACGCCTCCTGAGACTGACTCGAGTATAACTTATCAACTTTTACATACAGTCTACAGAATTTGGTGCTTTTTTATGCGTTTACCATTTACTGCGTTATACGTATAAAGTAAACTAACGTAACTTGTAAGTTGTAGTTTGTAGTTGTGAGCACAAATAATTCTTTTTCTCACTCCCTTTACACACACACACACCAAGTCTCTCTCTCTCTCTCTCTCTCTCTCTCTCTCTCTCCCTCTCTCTCTCTCTCTCTCTCTGGTATTTGTATTTTGATGAGATGTGATGCATGTGTTCGTATGTTCATGTCCTAAATATAATATTTGTTGGATTTGCGTCTTTATTGATTTCCAATAGTATTTGGGAATAAGAAAAAACAAGAGTTTTCTGTCAACAAAAGAGCAAAGTTAGTTGAGTTGCAGTAGAAATAGCAGCTTCTTTGCGTGTGAACGTATCATTTGTTATATTATGGTCCTCTTTCATGTGAGATCAATAGAATTTGACGTTAACGTTGCCATCAGAAGTTGGAAGTTGGTTGTCATTGTGTATAAGATGTGTATAAGTAATCCAACGCAACAACAGTACAACAGTATAACAGTATAGTTTTATTTTAGTTTATATACCTCTTGATTCGATTCAATCATTGTTTGATGCATGCATTCAAACCTTTAGCAAAAGCTATCATTAAAATCTATAGAATATAAGTATATAAGCAGTCGTACTCAGCAGTATGTTTGGTCAAAATATGTCGAGAATTTTTGGCAATAATCATTTCTACATGAGATAATTGCAGAGTTGTTGTGCGAGAAGTGGTCGAAAGCATCAGATCGAATGCATTTATGCATTTTATGCTTTAGTACAGTATATGCTGTATGCTGTATGCTGTATCGCAATACATCGACAACACAAAAGCAGCTAAAAGACTGTTTGCTGCATATATGAAATTCGCTGATTTACGTTGCATTTGGTCGTCTCTGAATGTATGAAACACAACATTTGATTTATTGCCATACCTATAACTGCTTTTTGCTGCTCATTCTGCTTATTCTGGTTGTATGGCATATATTGCCGGCCATGCCTTTCCTGAGTCTCACTCTTGTTTTCCCTTCCATTTCAACTTACACTTAGCATATACGAAGCTCAGCTACACATGCCATTAACTTTACCCATATTATTATTATTATTATTATTACTGCTTATTTCACTGTAAATCTATTCATATCTAATTTTTTTGTTGTTTTTTTGCGTTAATTCGATGGTTTGATGTAATTATACAGAAACAGGACATTAATTGAAACACTGGTACACGTTTTGACTGACAATTGTCTAAACTCGTCAGTTCATGAGTCATGTGCAGTCAGTCTGCACTACTTTTCTAGTTTAGTAGATCTCAATCCGAATAGCAGTTGACAGTCATAATTGAAAATCGATAAGGAAAAGGAAATGGTAAAGTAATTTTTGCTGTACTTTTTATTTTCCATCTCAATCACCTGTTGGTGAGATATAAAATACTGGTTTATTCAAAGAGACAACTTCTATCAGAAGGAGACACACAGCGGGCAACAAAGCTTAAATGCCATTTTAAAAAAGCCACGCAATTGACTATTGAACGAAATATGCTCTTTCTTCTGCACTTATATGTGTTTTCAAGTATCCCCTAAACTTTATTGCACAGCTTTTGACCCCTCTTTTCGAATAGATTAAGTCATATTGAAGTCAGAGTCGATGATGTGGGAAACATAGTGAGTGACTAACGAACACTACTGTATGCGAGGAGAGAGAGAGAGAGAGAGAGAGAGAGAGAGAGAGAGAGAGAGAGAGAGAGAGAGAGAGCACAGAGGTGTTGTGATGTAAGAGCGAGCGACAACTCAAGCAAAATAATGGTCAACATAAACAGAACTTTTAGCAATTCTCAAATTGCAATCTTGGTGTTCAAGTGTTAACAGCTCTCTGGTATAAGTTATTAAAAAACTTTATGCTCTTTAGTATAAACATAGTCACGAAACAAAATTTTGAAAAAGAATTATTATTTATAATTCCGTTTGATTAATGATAAATAAATATCGGCGCAAAAAACCAAATACAAAGCATATTTGCGTTTATATATGAATTGCTACTGAGTTGGCATAAGTAATACCTAAAGCTTAATGACTAAGTTATATCAATTTCTTTAGTAAAGAGTAAAGCACACAAACGGTGTCACTTAAAGGTTTTTTACTGTATTAGCGATTATGATGTCTTCTCTCTCTCCCCATATTTTTACTTTATTCTCGGAAAACAGTTTATTACCCCATCTTTTAGGAAATTTGTCAATAATATTGGAAGTGAGGAGCAAAACCGAATTAATCAATACAAACATTATATAGAGTATAATATGATGATAGCGTCTCCATCAGCTGTTTGAAAACGATGGTGAAAACGGGCATTTTATTTTTACATTTTAGATCTCACTAATAATATAATATGATTAATTTAAAACAAATTCGCATTTTTGTAGTACTAATTAGTGATTGAAAATATTTAAGATTTCAATTCCATTACCGTTCCATTACCGACAAAATCAAAATTATAAACTCCATTACCGTTCCATTACCGTGAGTATATTCAATTCCACTACCGTTCCACTCATTACCGTTCCGTAACTAACAATTTTTAACTTTTTTCTGAACTCATTTTAATCATAAATGGTTTTAAGTATAACTGTAAAACTTTATAATCGTTTATTTTACAAAAATTATTAATACTTATTGTTTTTAAAGAGATATTTTAATTCCTAAACATTTTTTATGCTGAAATCTGATTAAATTATTGAAAGTTTTTTTGATTTTATATTTCTAAATATTTAACAAAAAAAACCACTACCGTTCCATTACCGTTAGCAAAATAGTCGTTACCGTTCCACTACCGGCAAACTCAAATTTTTTCACTCCATTACCGTACCATTACCGAGACAAATCTCAATTCCACTACCGTCCACGGTAATGGAACTAAATTTTCAATCACTAATGGGGATGGAGTGTGACTGACACGTGAAGTGCATAATACTTATTCCATTATGTATACGACATTTTGTTTACCCAATTACAAGTGTAATAAAGGCAATAGCTGTTAGTAGACAATTGATAAAAAAAAGTGTAAGCAAACATTTTATAAGGAAATATTGAAGTGTAAGGAATAGAATAGCAGTATAACAAAATATGAGGTCAAGGTCTATAAAACACTAGTTACTTTTATCAAGAGATTAACATAGATTTTCTAATTTTACGACATACTTCAAATTTCTAAGAAATATAACTATATTTAGCTCTTACTTTCAGATTATAGCTTAAAATCACAGTAACGTTGAGACCAAATAGCATATCTATTTGTTGAATTCACTCAAAAGTGAAATAATAAGCTTTATTAAAATATTTACTCAAATTGAATAAAAATAAAATGTGTTCGAAAGTAAATTACAGAATTAAAGATAGTTTTGATAGATTTGGTGATGATTTGTGTGAATTTATATTACAATATTTATCAATCAGTGATTGTTTTCGATTGCAATGCGTTAACAAACAGTTCAATACCAAAATATTTAATAAACAACATAAATTTATATTGAGTTGTGATAATATTTATTCGACAGTTAATCAAAACTCAATTATTATAGAATTAATTAAAACTAAATTTTTTAAAACTTCAACAATAAATATTGATTTAATAAAATATGTGATGAAAAAGTGTTTAAATATTAATCATTTAATTATAAATATCAATTATGATTGCGATGAAATAATAAATATAATAAGTGACAAATGCGAACAAATAAAATATTTAGATATCCAAACATATTCGGAAATATCATTCATTTGTTGGAAATATTTTGTTGAAAAAAGTTTAAAAAACTTGGAATCGATTGCAATCAATCAATCGATGGATAAAGATTTTGTGTCAATAATACTACAATTATGTCCAAAACTTAAAGCAATACATTCTTATAATGATAATGAAGAACACTTTGATAATTATTTAACAACAAATTCTGTTGTTGGCACTAATATTGATAAAATTGGTGGTTATGTTATAAATGATGAAAGATTTGAAAAATTTGTTGAAAAGTTTAAGCATCAGTTAAAGTCGCTTGAAGTGCATATTGATTACGCGTCTAGTTATGACGTAATAATTAATTTGGCAAAATTTAAAAATCTAGAATATCTTTGTTGCGATTTTGAAAGCTCAAGAAATCAAAAAAGTATTGAGTTATTAAAACTGATTGGAATGAAATGTTTGCGTTTAAAAGTATTAAAGATCGATAGGTTGTCATTACCTATAAATAATGCATTCATTAATGGCTTTCATTCAATTGAAAATTTACTATTAATTGGGTGTATAGAATTTAAAACATTTGATTTTTTAAAAAAATGCATTCATTTATCTCAATTAAAAACTTTTGATCTTTGTTGCACTGGACGTGGAAATGAGTTCGAAAATATTCATTCTTATTTACCACAACTAAAATGTATTGATATTTTTTATGGTTACGTTAGGGAAACGCAAACTTTAATTAATATTTTAGAACATTTAAAAAAGTGTAAGAATTTATATGATTTGAAAATTAATTACGGCTTTAATTTTTATAGTTTTTCTACTGAAAATATCATATCATTTATCGATAATTGTTTAAGTATTAGAAGAATTGCTATATCTGTTTCTCAAAAAATTTTTTATGTAAATCAATCAATTGTTGATAAAACTATAATTGAAAATTATATTAAATCTAAAAATAGAAAAATACAATTTAAAACTTTTTAGAAAAATATTTGTGTATGTATTAATTTAGTTAGTTTTGATTAATTATTATTAAATTATAACTTCAATTAAGTCTATTAATTTCAATTTAGAATGTTTACAATATTATTAAAAATAAATATAAGTTAATGTTATTTAATTAAGTAATTTTAAACTTTTGCTTGTATTTTAAACTAATGTATTAATTTGCTTACGAAATTAAAAGCCTATGAAAGATTTTAAAAGATAAAGAATTTTTTTCTCTATTAACTAATATTAAAAAGCCATTAATATTAATATTAATAAAAGTTTTATTATGTAAAATTGTCTGTTCGGGCAGACAAGGATTTCTAAATTTAAATTTGTCGGTTTTTTTTTGGCTCAGACCTATATCCAGCAGGACTACATCGGGCCTCAATATTTTGACCATTTCGTACACTATTAATATTATTATAAAAAATTGTTAGCCATTTAATTTAATAGTGAGCCACATTCTTAGAAATTTTATACTACATGTAAGTATTTTATTATATTGTTAATTACTCATTAATTTAATTAAATAATAATTTTTTAAGTTATATCAATGGAAGATATTAAGAAGTCACACAATTTTAAGGTTATAAATAATTTCTTGCCAAATATAATAAAATCAATTTATATATATTGTGGTGGAAATTCAATTATATGTGTGACAAATGATGATAACGTGTATTCATATGGAGATAATACTAATGGTTATCTTGGTTTGGGTCATAAAAATCCAATCGACGAACCAATGATAATCACAGAGTTATGTGACAGACTTGTATGCGATTTTAAATCGACAGAAAATTCATTGCTAGCGCTCACAGAAACTGGTTGTATTTATACGTGGGGTTCGAATAATGTTGGACAGTTAGGAAATGCCATTAGAGATGAATGTTTGATTCCAACTCTTATTATCGATAATGAACTTAATTTCTTTATTGATATCAAATGTGGTTTAAATCACTGTTTGGTGTTAACACAACACGGAAAATTATTTCATTGGGGATTAAGTATGACTAATGTGCCAAATACTGTTCCCATTCCAGTTTATGGTTTACAATCGTTTAAAATCACTCAAATATCTTGTGGTAATTATCATTCATTGGCGCTCACAGATGATCGAGATGTCTATAGTTGGGGAATAAATGATTTTGGACAGTGTGGTAATGGGGGTACAAATGATTTAACAAATCCCCTTAAGATAAAATTGAATGATATTAAGATTATCAAGATTGTTTGCGGCCCGAATCATAACTTGTTATTATCAGAAAACGGAGATATATATGTGTTTGGAAAGAATGATTTTGGACAAATCGGAATCGGATTAAATAAACCGAAACGTTGCACACCGCTTAAAGTCAAACATCATACTATATTTAGAGATATTATATCATTATATAAGTAATATATCGATTGGTTTATCAAATGACGGTTTTTGCTGGGTTTGGGGCGAATGTTTAAAAATGAAAGTAAATGAACCAAAACGAGTCGAAATTAATGATATCAACGAAGCGTTAGTATATTATTCTGGAGATAGAACTACATTAAATCCAATACCAATAAACTATTTGCTTTAAAGGACTCTACGGTATAATCGAGTTTATTTCCACTTACTTATTATTCTTTACTATTATGTTTATACTAATTCAAGCGGCTATATATAAATTTACCGTAATTTTATATTTCAAAATATTGTTTGAAACAAATCAATGGTCACTTTCAAAATTATTTCAAATATTCAATATATACGCGATTCGTTTTTGAACAAAACGTTTTTATAAATTAGCGAAATGAGTGACACAATAATTTTGAATATTGCTTATTCTAATAATAAAATCAATTATAAACTTTGGAATAAAATAACTAAAATCAAAGGACTAGCTGTAATTGTTTTATAAAAAAATTTCCATTGATTTGTTTTTAAACGGAAAGGATATAACGCTTAACCAAAAACAAATTTATGTAATATATTATTGGATGGTAATCAATATTATTCGTTACTTAATATATTTAAATTCCTCATTAACTCAAACACAACGAAAAATTTTCTAGAATTATCGCGTCATTTGAAAGGATTTATGATATTTCGTCCTATATTATATAAATTATATCATTATTTTACTGAACAATAGATGAATTATGAGATTTTCTAGGAAATAATTGTTGATGTTTTTTGTTGACAAAACACTTAAGAGTCTATAGATATCAAAGATATAAATGCTTTAAGAAATTTTTACAGATGAGTAAAATTAATGCATTGTTTTGTGTTAAGATTATATATTATGTTTGGATATTTAATTTGCTTACAATTTCATTACAAATTTATTAATAACCTATAAATTATATTAATTTCTTCTGTAATGAATCGAATTTTTTCATTAAGCCATATTAAGTTATTATACTTTTTTATTATGTTTATATCGGCAATATTTATAAGTATACCGTATTTAATAATATTCGAAACAAATCATTAGTTACTTCCATATTATTTAAATATTAAATACATTTGCGATTCAAGTATTAATAGTTAATTGCATAAAACTTGAAATACTGTTTATTCTTAAACTTGTTATACTGTTTATTCTTATAAATTTTTAAAAAACATTAATATTTCTGAAATGAACTGTTTATTTGTTATGACATTACTATATTTCCATTTACGATTTTTTCTGTAATTTCTATTAATTAATAATACTAATAATATTTTCTGTTTAATATAATTACATTTTTGATTGATTTGTGAACAAATTGAGGGTAAAAAATTTTAACGGATCATGAAAACAAAAACAATTAAATATTTGAAATAATAATGCTTAAACTTTCTATTTATTCGCTGTTAACAATAATTTTAAAAAATTGGAAATATATTTCTATGATTACATTATTAAGAACGTATCAGATTTCATCAAAATTGTTAAATACATTCAAACAAATGAAACACAACATTGAAAAAGTTTGTAAACACATTAACACTTAATGGAAAATTGTCGTAAACAATGATCAATAATAAAACGTTTGATATCATTATTAAAACTATAATATTAATATAATTTTGTCAAAGTTTCAAGTTTTTATTACTTCCTTTCACTAAATTATTTAATTAATGCTAAAAATATTACTTTTTTAGTCACTTTTCAAAATAATTCGCGTCTTGTATCTAATAATTGTTACTTTTCGATTTGTATTAATAAAGTAATTAATAATTTTCAATGAATTTTACTATCGTTTAATTTATTATAAAAAATACTCAAAAATTGTCAAATTTGTTCTAGACTTGTAATCGGGTACCTGAAATGTCGTGTTCGGGTCGGGTCGGGTTCCATCCTTGCAAGAGTTATAAAAAACATTCAATTATCAAAAATGAAACTTAATTTATAAACTAAATGGTAATTACAAGTTGTAATACTACTTTAAATTTTAATTTATTTAGTTTTTTAGTTATAAATATTTGAAAATTTGTTAAAATTTGCAATATAAATCAGAAAAAAGATTTCGGGTTTCGGGTTCAGGTCGGGTACCCGACAAAATTGTCGGGTCGAGTCGGGTTCGGATACAAACGTGTCGGGTTAGGGTCGGGATGAGTTACACCCTGTCGGGTTCGGGTCGGGTCAGGTTATGAAAATTCATATGATTTACAAGTCTAATATGTTTTCTACTCACGCGAGATTTACAAACATTTTTCATACTTCCAGTGTTAAACTCGATAATCAATTAGTGGACTGATTTATATCACAAACATTTCAATATAGGTAATAGCTTTATGTATAAATACAGCAAACATATGGCAGCACAGTTTAACCGCAGAATAAATAAAACTTTCTAACATAAAGATTTGAATTACGATAGATATAACCGAAAATTGCAGGCAGTTTTGTTTGATGGAAAAGTTTTAGTTATGAGAGATTTTTAGTTGAATAAGAGATGGGAATGGATTGGAGGTAGATTAGTGGTGGCAGTTTAGAGCTTCAGAGTTCGGACTCAGGCTTGTGTTCGAATTTTTAATAGAGGCTCGGGTTGAGGCTTTCTTACTTTTAAACCTGAACCTGTGGTACGAGGCTCGGATTCCGCTTAAGAGAGCCTTAGAGCCTATTTATATAATCTCCCGAGGTTCTGATCAATTTATTATAACATAGAGATTGAAATTTTGAAAAAATGTACTCCATCTCCAACCAACTCCAAAGGATATTTGCTCCAACTCCACAAAAAAAATTTAAAAATTACTCCAACTCTAATCTATTTTTAAATTTGAACTCCAGCTCCAATTAGCTCCACTAGAGCCTCATTCCAATTCCATTCCAACTCCAACACTATATTTTGGAGTTTATGTTTAGAAATGCATTTATAAAGCAGCATTAAGTAAACGAGTCGATCATTTATGTGTAATTATTGTAAAAAAATTTATTATCATTTTTAATGTGTTTTTATCAATAAAAACGCAAAATAATTTGTGGAATATTTTGAATAGAAATTAAAATTTCCATTCCATAAACAAGTTATTCATCCATCTACATTCCAACTTCAATAAATATTAAATAACTCCAACCATTAGCATAAAAATTTAACTCCAGCTCCACTCCATTCCCATTCAATTTTTATGACTTTGCAAAAATCATATTATGGATTTGACATTGTCCGTCCGTCTGTCTGTGTGTGTCACTCTATATTAATTAAGGGATTTTACAATTCAAAAAAGACTCCTATATTCAAAAAATCCCTTAATTAATATTAAGAACAAAAAAGACTCCTATCTTAAAAAAATAATAATAGAGTGGCTTCTGCCGCAAATGTCTAAAAATAATGAAATATAATGGCATCTGCCATAAAAATCGAATAATAACGAAATATAATGGCATCTGCCGAAAATATCGACAAATAACCAAATAGAATGGCATCAGCCGTTAATATCCTATAATATTAACAAATTACAAAATAGAACGAGCGACTAAAAATAACTAAAAAACAAACTGCAAAGTCATATATTATACCCGTATCGATCTTGTTTATTTATAACTCCAACTCCACTATTTTAAAGAATTTTTCCATAACTCCAACTCCACTCTAGCTCCAAATAATTTGATAATATAACCATATCTTTACTGTTATTTTTCGAATGTTTTTGATTATTGTTAATTAAGTCTTGTTTTAAGTATTTATA
>JAQGAW010000536.1:0-27882 GCA_034698025.1 Phthiracarus crinitus
TAATAATATGTATAAATTAGTTAGTATAGAGAATAGAGAAAAGCATTATAGTTTCAAGTTTCAAGTATTGCACATCCATTTGAAATAAATTTATTTTAGTAAATACTGTGGCAGATGTGTGACCACAAAACAAATGAAAAAACGATTTCGATTTGAATCAAAAGTTTATTTTTGAATGAAGAGAGAATGCGTTACAATTAATTATTTTTAACAATTAAAAATTACTGAAAACACTCAAAGTAAGTGTGTAAGCGAGAGAGAGAGAGAGCAAAACAAAGTGTGAGCCCTTTTTATAGTGGGCAGAAAAAGGAGTCAGCAATGAGTGCTGCAAATTGGGGGGACCCCTTGTGGGTACAATACAATCACTTATTATAATTAAATATAAAATGTTAGTATTTTGCGAAACAAAAAAAGGTTTAAAAATTAATATATTGTTTCGAGCCTACAGCCTAAGCCTAAAGTTATAGAAAAATAGACCGGCCTAAGTCTAAGCCTACAATAAATTTTGGTGCCTAAGCCTATTGCCTACTATAAGTTCTAATCTGAAAGCCTAAAGCCTACCGACAAACCTTAGGCTCAGCTTACATTGACATCTCTAGTTACATTAAATCATAGTTACACAAGGTCTGAACCTCTAGGGAGGGTCAGATTCTGGAAATCTCAATTTTTAGAGGGGGGGTCAAAAACTCATCGGATTTAACCAACAATTTTTTTGGCCTTTGGACATAAATTTTTTTCAAAAAATTTTTTTTCTAAAGTTTTTCCTCAACAGAAGCCTAAACCACGCCCCCTACAAAACTTTTGGCTAAAGTATTGTAAAAGGATATATGAGTAGTTGTATACTCAACTAATTTAAAATAATTTCAGATGTAATATATATCAATTTGCACACATTTTTAATTATACAAATACAAGGCAGTTATGCTGATGTGATAGAGTGTCCAACACAAGGCATAAACATTATGTTTTTGGATAATTGAAATTCATTTCATTTTAAGTATCATTAAACATGTCATCAATTTTTATATTTTATTCAATACCATTGATTTATAGAAAATTAAAATAATAACAACAATAAATTAATAAAAATTATCAATTTATTATCAATAAAAATTACAAAAATAATGTTCGCTGATTATTAAGATGATGATAGTAAGAAACGTTTATATAACAACAGACCAATGATATGACTTATAAGAAGATGCACTTCGATCTCATCATTAAATATCAATTTAATTCTTTTTAGATTATCGTAAATAACTTTAAATCGTATCAAAATAATTCGTTTAAATTTATAGGAGATTCATATTTAGGGATAAATTATGCAAATATAAAAAACGGGCAAACTTTTGTTTAATAAAAATAGTAATTATTTAGTGTGTTCGAGTCTGAAATTTTTAGAGTTTACAACTCAATTTTTCAATTAAAGTTACCCTACTTTTAAACTACTCTATAATAGGTTATTATGAAAAGAGATTATAAATAAAATATTGAAACATCTATTTAATGTTATTTCAAAAAGAAAAGTGCATTATATCGACATTACAATATTTTTTATATTTATACTTTGTATAAGTATTGCATACAATTATATAGGTATTGTTAATAAATATGTCGATTTAAATTGTGTAGTGTATCCGCGTAAGTAGTAGTAGTAGACCAGAATGGGATATACGCCACTGATAAGGACATCAGCTTTAATGCTGAAGAAAAATGCTTACCACAAGAACCACGTGATATTATTCAACGTTTCACGTAAATGAAATGTATGCTAAGTATAGGAGTGAATCAATTACAAAAATATAAGCACAGAATAACGCTATGATAATGCTTTATTAAAAATTGTATATTAAGTGATTACTTTAACGTGTAAAGAACAAGTGAAGCATTGATATGTGCATAACGTGTATTAATTATAACATTTTAGTAATAATTGCATAGAGTATTACTGAATAACAAACTTTTAATAAGAATTACTAATAATATAATATTAGAATTTAGAAAAGCAAAACACTATTATTGTAGTGACTTAGGGTCACATACAATACATTCCTCCACCGCAGATATAAAGTTGTATTTACAACTTATATCGATCTGTAGGCTTCTTGTTACTTTTACTTCTTCGATGTTGAGGGATAACAGTAATCATTACAATAGAATCGTAGGTGGCTGTGAATCTTTGTAATAAAGGCTAGAGCCGAGAAAAGACATCGCCAACGAGATAGAAGTTTCAATATCGACAGAAAATGAAGACTTCCCAATATTCCTGTGCCAGAAAAATAGTGTATCCGCGTAAGTATTAGTAATAGACCAGAATGGGATATGCCCCACCGGTGAGGAACTCAGCTTCACTGCTGAGGAAGAATGCTTAAAACAAGAACCACGTGATATTATACCATGTTTTACGTAAATGAGATGAATGTTAAATATAGAAGCGAAACATTTAGAAAAACATAAGACAAATACACAATTTTTTAATTTAACGTGTATATTTAAACTTAAGTTATTTAAATTATTAAATCGTTAACTAAAATTTGATTTTTGAAATTACTTTTAATGTGAAAGTGTAAAGCATTGGTTAAATCTTATTTTTGATTGTAATTAAAGCTAAAAATGGTTAAAATGATGTAAAACTGTTACAAAATGTATCGTTAAGGAAATTTTATTCATTTCGTTAGAGTATTCAATATCTTTCTTTTATATATTCTTAGCATGTAATGTTTGAAACTAGAAAATAATTGGCAATACAATTGTGTATTGAATGTTTAAAAAATTATTTGTCTCTTAGAATCAAAACAAAAATTTTAAATATTTATTTACTGTGGTAGATATGACACTTTTTTGGAATTTGAGACTATTGCTAATCGGAAGTGTCAATTTGGATTAAAATAAAAATTTAATTATCAAATTAAAATTATTGTCTTAGCGAATTAGAAACAGTTAAATATATTCACAAAATTTTAAGCTATTAAATAAAATTAAATGATTCCACAAGCTTACACAATATCAAACGTGAAAACATATTTATATGCTAATTCAAGCACTCAAATATTGTTTAAACCTCAGATACGTTATCAATTTTTTTTAAATCTCATGAATCCTTACAATAACATTCAAATAAACGATTTCATATATTTTACCATGATCTCACACGTACTCACACGCTTATACACACTCTTACACGCTCTAACAAATTCTCACACAATTATTCAAGCTTTAAAACGCTCTTTCTGTTCTTTAGGAAGGGGATTTTATGTCGTGTTTGAGTATATATTAATGCATGAATTTAGCAAACTTATGGCATCAGTAATGGCATATATTTTTCTAAATTATGGCATAAATTATGGAATTTTTGATAAAGGTTTTTAAATATATGTTAAATATTAATACAATTGAGTTTATTTATTAAACAGAAATAATTAATTATTAAAATCAATTGAATTTCAGCATTTTTTTCTAAAGTTTTAACCTTCATGCTAGGTTTTTCAGATAAAATATTTTTAATAATATAAAATGACCCCTCAACGTCCACTGAAACTAATGAAGTGAACTTAGTTTTAAGTTTATGTAGTGTATGTGACCCTAAGTCACTAACTATTAGTGTTCATTTCCTAACTATAAAATTAAGTTAATAGTCATTCCTAGTCATAGTATGTTATTCGTAATATTAAATACGATTATTATTAATAAGTCATAATTAGTACACGTAATGAATTCACTTATTAATACTTACTTAACATTACTCATGATTATTGCTGACTAATACTTACCAATACATGCTGATACTAATTTCTACGCATAACATATAAGTTATGCCTTCTGTACACATCTCTTCACTACACGTTTACACTTCAAATTATTTACACGTTTAACATATTACTTGAAATACAGTTTAATAAAGCGTTTAGTATAGTGTTATTCAGTGTTTTATTTCGTGTGTTGATTCACTTAACATTCATTTCATTGACGTGAAGAGTGGTATGCATTGACGCGTAGTCTTGTGGTTCATCTTTCATCCGGAACTGCTTCGGATTCTCATTGCTGGCATTTTACTTACAGGGACCTACTGCTGACTACTATTAAAACGAACCTACAGTGTTATATACTATTACTACTTCAACTGATACACTCTAGTTTAAAAAGTTTGAAGTTTATTTAAAGGCTCGCTGACAATCGTTTTTCAATTTCTTTTACAATTGTAAAATTTTTTTTAGCTCGTAATTGTGTATTTTGAAGTTTAATTCATGTTTCAGAAATCAAAATATATTGATGCAAATCAAATAAACTTTTTTCGAAGTTTTAATTTTTAATAACATTAAGTATTGATTTCATGTATGAATTCTTACAAATTACTTTATCAATGAATATTTTAATTTTGTCAATATTTTAAATATAAAATAATGCAGTTTTTATCCACGTTCCCCATCTCGTAATTCAAACATTAATTTCTCTAATTTTTTCACTGACACGATAAATGCAGTGAGCTTAACGTGAAAGCGTTGAAAGTTTGCAAACAACCCAGTTTTCTTTAAATTTTGTATACAATGAATCACTTCCGAAAAGTGTAATTAAAGACTTCAAAAAGTTTTATGAAACGTTTAAATTATTATCTGGTACTTGTAATTCTGTTGTGTAATACAGCATTGGTTTCGATTGTTCTCCATTAAGAATTCCACCCAATATATTAATTATGGATCTATTGTGTAAGTCTATAGTCTTGTCAATTACAAAATATAGACACTGTTCTTTAATTAATTGTTTAATTTTGTTAATATTATCAACGGATACATTATTTATGTATATTTTTCGTATGCTTTTATCTGGAATATTATTACTGCAATGTTTTTCGAAAAACGTTTTAAACGGTAATTTGTTGATAACAATTAAACTTACTCCAGATTCTAATAACGCTTTCCTTAATTCAAATTTAAAAACATTTTTGGACGCACTAACTTCAAATGCATCATTAATGAATACCTTTTTCTTCTTTTTAAGTCTTTGTTAGACAAATTAGACTTGCTTTTCACATGATTGCCAATAATAGTTGTTCGGTATCGAGAACAACATTCAATTCATTTTTCGCTCGAATGAAAATAAACTAACTTACTTTTAAACTCTATATCTTTGTTTAATTTAATGTTTTACTTGTGACACCCATTATTAAAATTTTTGATTGTAAATATGATTAAAACAGTTTTAAGTAAATAAAAGAATTTCTCTTATTTTATAAATTATACAGAAATTATGTTTATTTTTAATGAAACTTTATTTTTATATCATTGTGAATATATAGAACTTACAAATATTTTGATTAATCCATTAAATGCGAAAGAAAATTTGTTCTAAAATATAATAAAATGAAATTATCAGCAAAAAATAAATTATTACAATAGAGATCAAACTCGTGATGTTGTTTATAAATATGATGAATAACAAAGCACCTAGATTTGACCTTTGAGGTACCTTAGTTTTTATTCCTATTATAGACGTGTATACCGTTCTTCCTTTATAGTTTATTATGGGATATTTTCTTTATATTTATTAAGGGATTTCCAAATTATTTATATTTATTAAAGGATTTCTAAAATAAACTAACAATGGGCTTAAAATGTTATAAAAATGGCTTTAAAAGGGCTAAAATCCACTAAATATGGCTTTAAAATAAAACTTTCTATTTATAATAACATTGTTTAAACTAATTTGGGTAATAATTAGTGGAACGCAAAACTATTCACTTATATTAAACTGGTGACACGCGTTTATTTGCTTCTCTGAATGTCCGCTTACAATTTCTATGGTGTTGACTAGACGAAAGCTAAAATACAACTGACGGAATATAACACAAATTGAGTTCATTGAGAATGTTCATTCTCTTTCTAGTTTTAATTATAAAAGCAATAAATGCTATTTTGCTAATTTAATTGCAATTTTTCCAGAATTTTAAAAATTATCGTCTGAATCCGAATAGTTTTGCAGATCCCGTCAAAAATTCTAAACAAAATATTAATTTTACAATGTTTATAAAAATTAACAAATTTCTTTTAAAAAGATACAAAAGTAGTTATTTTTGAAAGTCAGCAACGATAAAATTTTTCATTTTGTTAAATTTGGATAATTCGTTAACTAATAGGTATTATTTTTTAAAAAATAAGTGCCATTTTTAATACTATTTTTGGATAATTTTGCAACAATTTATAGCAATACTAATTTGATATACTGTACGCTAAATGCCATTATTTTGAGGTTCTAGTAATTCTCAAGCAGATATGATAGAACGGTTATACTTGTAGATGAGATGACTGAGCACAACACATAACGATACCGAAACGTATTAACCAATTGTTTAATAACATGTCACAAATTTCAGTGAAATGCTTACGATTAGTAGTACTTCTATCTAATTAAACGTGTGTTAACTGTTAAGTGTTATTCCAAATATATTATATAACGTACCTTTAACTAAATTATATTTAATTTAATTTTATTAGATTTGATTTGATTGATCGTTTAAAATCAGTTTTATGATTATAGAGTGTATTGAATTGAATATCTTTTTTATTTAAGAGATAATAACAGTTGAGTGTTAACTATAACTATAACTAACAGTGTATTAGATATTGTGGTTAATCGGCAAAAATGGCAGGATTTCATACATTACAACAAGACTATATGGCAATGCCATCAGTGACTCGTGCCTACACTACCGCTTGCGTTCTCACCACCGCTGCTGTGGTAATACAACATTATATCATCCAATCAACCATTATATCGATTCTAAACTTTTCATATTTTGAATAATTTCTAGCAATTAGATATACTGTCACCGTTTCAGTTATATTTTAATCCGATATTGATATTCCGTCATTATCAGGTGATTAACACTATTGTTTAAATTCATATTCAATTTCATTTATCATAATCATATTGTTTGGTAGTTTTGGCGACTGATCACAACATTTCTTTTCTTTGGTCCGTTTGGATTCACATTTTTATTTAACCTGATCTTTACGTATCGATACTGTCGTATGTTAGAAGAGGGTTCGTTCAGAGCACGTACAGCCGACTTCTTTTACATGTTCTTATTTGGCGCAGTTCTCATGATTGTGAGTACATTTCATTGATCACTCAATTCGTGAACACTTATCGTTACAGTTAAGCGCGATTCCCTCAATAGGTAATAGCATTTTTCGTGAATCTACTATTTCTTGGGCACGCGTTTACGATAATGTTGGTGTACATATGGAGCCGAAGAAATCCGTTCGTACGCATGAATTTCTTCGGTTTACTCAACTTTCAAGCGCCGTATTTGCCTTGGGTTTTGCTTGGCTTCTCATTACTGCTGGGAAATGCTATTTTAGTTGATCTGATGGGCATCGCTGTCGGACATATCTATTATTTTCTTGAAGACGTATTTCCTCAACAATCTGGTGGTTTTAGGATTCTTGAAACTCCAAGAGTTATGTAAGTAAACCCGAATTAAATGTCACTGTTTTACTGATATAAACGCGTGATTAATAGAAAATACATTTTCGAACAACAACCTGATGATCCAAACTATAATCCTCTACCGGAAGACAGACCAGAAAGATTTAATTGGAATGAACAACAATAATATAGGTATTAATTAACCAATAGATTACTCGTTAATCGTTGATAGTTGAAAACTGGTCAATGCATTATAAGTTTATTAATTTCATACACAATATATGATAATTCATTTTGTTTTACAATTTTATTATTTATGTTGCCTTTTCGTGTAAAATATTGTTAAAGATGTCAAGTTATGTTAATATAATTGTAATAAATACTACATCGGAAATAAAATAAAAAACAAAACAAGATTTTTCTAAAAAAAATTTGATAAACTGATAGAATGCTTTAGTAAGTTTGTAGGAATAGATATTTAAGACGTTGTCTGCATTTTGTACGCATAAAATAATTCGAGAGGTTTGTTATGTTTCCAGTGCTTGTCATTAATTTGGTAGAGAGTCATCGGACCTGTCAATGGCTGGTACTGTCCCGGACCTGCGGCCACATAAATGGTGAAAAGTGATGCTTCCGATGAGGTTTCCTTCACTTCCTGCTGCGCGTCACCACTCGAAGAATCAAGAATATGACGCATTGACAGATACTTCACCAAATGATCGACAGTAGCGTTTGTTGTTGTTTTAATATAACGCGTCTGAGTTAATGTCAAGTCTTGGTGATCGACTTGCGGTAAAGGCTTGAACACGAGTTCAATTTCGTGAAATATGGACATATGAGACACCGAGGAATTACGATCGGATATATCATGAAGAGGTGTACTCGCAGACGACCGCTCAGTCTCCGCGCCTTCCGTGTCGTCGGCGTCGTTCTCCACAGTCGATCCACACGTCGAGTCATTTTCTGACATCGGTTTCGCGTGTTTCTTACGAACTTGAGATAAAGGTGTTTGATCGCCAGATAGTGATTGCGGCGAATCTGATTTCGTTCGTTAACAAACAATTTTCATTAATGTAATAAAGTTTTAATTGTAAGTAACGTTAATATCGAATCGATAATTACCTGGTCTTTCGAAGCCGTCGTCATTAAACTTTTTGTATCGTTGCGCTCTATTAAGTGATTGTAATCTTAAACTTTCTTCGATATTATTAACAAAATTCTGACTGTGATGCTTATTAAGTTTAGCCAAAACCCTTTCCTGGTGTGCTTCGTATTCGTCACGACTCGGATATATCTTCGATATAAGCATATCGAAGTTAGGGTCGTGTCGAAGCGATCGTTTCGATATTAATTTCTTCCTACACGTCGGACACTCTTTGTTACCACTCCTTAACGCAGTGATAATGCATTCCTGACAGAATCGGTGCAAACACTCTTTGGTAGTCATCGTACACTTAAGCATATCCAGACATATCGGACACATTAGTTCGCTGTGCAGACTTCGCGGCGAAACAGCTATTTCGGTGCTATCGGTGATCACGTCTTGTGGCGAACGATGCAACTCATATAAACTCAGTTCCCATGTCTTTCCGCTCACCACTGACTCGTTATTCGTCAATGCCTGCAATACAATCAAAGTAAACAAAACAATACCGAAATTAATCGAAAATAACGTACCATTTTTGCGTTAAATTATAATTGTATAAAATAATGATAATTTAATTTATAAATTAAACAAAAAGCGAATTATTTATTGATTCAGTTATACGTTAAGTGTTATGAATTGTTATACATTGTAGGATTCACTGTACAAAAGGGACCGTTTGTTCATATACTGTATAAAGTATATTGATATGTCTATTACTATGATATTGTAACTAAAGGTGCCATAGGTTTAACTTTTCTAAAACCAAACCAAACCATTAATATTGAATTTATGCTAATATTACACAATAATGTAATTTTGTAAATAAAATTCTTCAAAGTTTGTAAGATAACAAACACTTATTATTACATTTTAAAGAATATTTTTTTTTAAATATTTGAATTTTTATGAAAAAATATGAAATTTTTGGTAATTTTCAATGCAATAATTATTAAAAATATTTTTAAAAACTCGTTATTGATTTGAAATGGTTTTTTCCATAAAATATTTAAATCAAATTAAAACCACTTTTAGAAAATAGAAACCAAATGAAACCAAACCATTATAAACCATTAAATTAAACCTATAGCACCTTTAATAATAACGATTGTAAGTTGCACTGTATTGTAATTCATATGAAATTTTCTTTAAAAAACAAGTTTTGCATTTGTAATATTTTTTTAATAACAACTCCTATGAATTATGAGTTCAGTTGCCTTCAGAATATGCAATGAATATATTAATGCATTATTCGTGAATATCGTTGAAATATTAGGTTTTATGCGGATAAACATTAATAGAACATAAAATGTGGAATAATTAGCGTAAAATTATAATAAACCCTTAATGTAAGAAGTAATTTAATGTAAGAGCGATTGACATTTTTATTGAATTTCGTTTAATAGAGATTCCATAAAAAAACTACACTTAATTATAAGGAAAACTAATTTTAAATGAAACAATATTCTTGTTTTATTAATTATTAGGTAGAAGTTCTTTGAACGCAAATAACATGCAAAGATTAAAACTTTCGCATTATAGCTAATTTGCTGTAAAGAAAATTATGCAATAAGTATTTAAATTATACGAATATCAATATATAATACAATTGTTCCAAATTATTCAATGATTTTTCATATAATAATTACAATTTCAATTTTCAATCAAAAATATAATTTTCAAAATTTACACAATTAAATCCTTAAGCATTTTGATCTCTTCAGCATAAAGAGTGATGTCAGGCGTCTCTAAAACCATAGGAAGATCTTTGAATCTTTGCTCATTCATAACAATTTCGAATCCTTTCATTCCAATCTTTCCTTTGCCTATACTTTCGTGTCGATCCAAATGATCGTTACACTTACCTATTAAATACATTCAAATACAAAACTTTCATTTTACACTCGAAATAATAATAGTTCCAATAAATAATGTTTTAATTAAATTAATTCGTTAATTACCCTTTGAATCATTAATATGAAGCGCTTTAAGATATTTAAATCCAACAATAGTATCAAAATCGTCCATCATTTTGTCAAAGCCTTTTTTATTTGTTAAGTCATAGCCTAAAATATAGCATCAAATAATATAAATATACGGTAACATCACTTTATTTAAAGCATAAACTATACGAATAATAGCTTATTTAGTGAATACCAGCAGCAAATGCGTGACACGTATCCAAACACACACCAACTCGCGACTTATCCTTCACCTGATCGATAATACTTTTAAGTTCTTTAAAATCTCCTCCAATAGTATTTCCTTGTTTTGCCATATTTTCTAATACTGAAATACGCAATAAAAAACTTAATTATTCTATAAGTGCTCAACAAAATCAATATTTATTATATTATTTAGATTTCAACTTCTTATTGAATTTAATTTGTATTCATTATCGTTCATTACATCGAGTTAGTAACAAATTATCAAATTCTCATACATTATCTCTCACTGACGATAAATATTCCCTCGTGAGGGATAAATTAACGGTAAAACAAGAAAATTAATCATTTGCTTTGGCGTTGTCGTGAGTTCATAACTCCCCCAAACCAATGAGTTCAGCAATTTTTAAGTTATAAATTTAATTTGCTGTATACATCGATCAATTCAAAATTTATACCTGCGACCACATTATTTGTTTTCGAGTGACAATAATTGATACATTCGGCAATACTGGCAATCGATTGTTTAACCGAAATTTTGCCACACGTCGATCCGGGATGGAAATTATACAAATCGATTCCGAGTTTGTCGCAACGCGTCATTCCATCCAATAAATTGTTTTTAGACTTTTCCAACGTATCCTTATTAGGAGCGCCACAATTCGCTAAATAAGAGCCGTGCGGTAGAATCAAGTGCGACGGAAATCCATATTTCTGACACGTGTCGCGAAACGTTTGCGCGTCTTTATCGGACAATGGCTTTAAATTCCATGTTCTTTGACTCGACAAAAATAGTCCAAATGATTGCGCACCGATTGAGTGCGCTTCGATTAATGATTTGTAAAGTCCGCCTTTAATAGAGCCTTAAACCATTAATCAAATCAATCTATTTATGAATCATGACTAACCGCTAATAGACACGTGTGCGCCGACAAACATCTGTTGCTCGTCGTTGTCATACCAATCGGAAACGATTTTCGCCGACGCTTTAGGTTTCTTCGTTTCTGATTTTGATGAATCACTTTCGTCAGAAGAATGGTGTCGTTTCTTAGGTTTAGGCATTGTATCAAATATAACACAATTGATTGATTGACTTAATATGAGATTTACTAATTTAGTTACGAAATCAAATTTGTAAACAAAGTTATTCAGAATTGAGCGCACTTTACAGCATAGAGTATTTGATTGTGAGCGTATGGATGGCGCCATTCGTAGACTTTGGGTTAAACTTTTTCAGTTACGCAATCGTTACTTAACTCATAGTCTATGACAGTCGCCATTCATACGCTCACAATCAAATATTATATGCTTTACTGTTACTTTAGTAATTAAGCATTATATAACGCTATCTTTTAGTTTCAACTTCAACTAAACTTTTTATAGTTTTCTAAAAAAGTATCAAATCTTTAGTTATTTATTCATTGTATTGTAATTCAATCAAATTTTAACGAAAATAAATTTTTATTTTAAATTTCAATAATTGAAATATAGAATTCGCAACAATTAACTTTAAATATAATTGTTAAACAACTTTTAAATAAATAAGTTTTCATAGATAGTATGCCAACTCTATTATCAATTTTAATTAATTAAAATAATAACAATGCATTTATGCACAAACTTGGCACACACTATGCTAACATAAATAAAATTTAAGAAAATTTAATAATAATAGTTTAAAATTGTAACATTTTTGAAAAAATTTCAACAAAAAATTCAAACTTAAAGTGCGATCGTTATTCAATAATATAATTGTTTGTTATTATGCGTCTCAACAATTATTATTAATATTGATTATTGAGTAAAATCAAATTTGTTGGACAAAAGTCGGTTGTCGTATAAACACATAAAATCTAATTTCGGATAATTATTAAAGAAAATGTCACAAAAAACGATAGCATTAAAAAGATTGAAGAAAGAATTGAGTGAAGTGAAGAAAACTCCACCCGTGGAGATGTCAATTGGTCCGATCGGTGACAATCTATTCAAATGGGAAGGCATTCTCTATGGACCATCAGAATCGCCATACGAAGGAGGAGTATTCAAGTTTACGGTGGATTTTCCAGATAATTATCCAATGAAAGCACCGGTTGTCAAGTTTGTAACGAAAGTATTTCACCCAAACATTAGTGAAAAAGGAGAAATTTGTGTGGATATTCTGAAGAATCACTGGACGTCTGTGTATACGATATCTCAAGTAATGCTATCAATCAGTTCGCTGTTGACTGATCCGAATCCTACCTCAGCGTTGAATAGTGAAAGTGCGCGCTTGTTTATGAACGATAGAAAAGCGTATGACAAAGAAGTACGACAATGGGTCAAAAAATACGCAAATGCAGAAAACTTAGACAAATAGATTATATAAATACTATTATTGATATTAAAATTCAGTGATGTTAAGTTCAGTATAAAAAACCTTTAAAAATAAATGCTTTTATGATCAAATTTTTTAGTAATTACATAATACTGATTACTTATTAGTAAAAAGTATATAATTAATAATTGTTTATTAAAATAATATTACAACATAACGATAACTTTAAATAGTTGTTTCGAATAATTCAAAAAAAATTTAATTAATAGAGCCTCAAAAAGAGCATTTATTGTATGTATATTTAATTAATATATTACTTCAAAAATTTAATAAAATAGCAATAAAAATAGCACTTATTTTAAAAGATAATATATTTCATATTTGTTAAAGAATTATCAAAATTTTTCAACATTTTAACTTTTTGTGCTCAATTTTTCTAAATAATAGACCAAATAATACTTTAGTAATTTTTTTATTAACGATTTTAATTTTTCAAATGAACCTATAATAACATTGAGTGCTTATTTAATAAAAGTGGTGATCATCAATACATTGAACGAAACTTAGTTATAACAAAACTTGAAAATGTTATAACTGTTAAAACAAAATTGTAAATAACTTTATATTTTTAAAAAATGAATATTTATTTCTAGTTTAATAAAAATTTATTTATAAATTATTTTACATAAAATCGTTTGGTGCTATAAAATAAATTTAACTCAAAAATAATGATTTAATACTATTAAAAAATAATTTTTCGTTCATTTATAAAATTATTGCAATACAAAATTATAAATTATCTATAAGTTATAGAAAGTCCATAAAAAAGCATCGAATATTAACGATTAACCTATAGTTTCGAATGAAATGGCAAATAATGACCAGAGATGGACGGCATATATGCAACTATTGCTAACGGAATGATCAAAGATTTACAACAACCCATTGAAAAGTGTTTTTTATAAGTACTGAAAATTACAGTATAACAAGTAAACAACCATAATCTTGCAGTACTTTAATCGATATTCAATTTAATAACTGCATTATGGGAGTGAAAAACTGTGACAAAAAGATTATACAAAAATATCACAACAACGCCTTATATCTTCTTGAAGTACTTTTTGTTCATTTGTTTTTAAGAATAGCTTACATTATACATGTGAATGAAATACGATAATAAGCAGCTAATATTCGCAATACAAATATGTATATAAATTAGTCTATAGTTATAATGCACTTTTCACATCGTATGTCGAAACGTTATGTTTTAAGTGTTATTTTCACTGAGTTTTGTGTTTATGTTATGTTAACATTCAGACTTGTCCTCTTCAACTAAATATTGAGTGTCTTTGTCAGTGTCAACAGAAGTAGGATTAAGTGCTATTTGTCTAATTTGCACTTGAGGTGACGATCGGTGAATCACACTCGAAGGCGGCAATACTGCCGATCCTGTTATTGAGTTGTCGTAGTTGTTACTATCAATAGGCACTTTTTTATCAAATAACTCATCAGGAACTTCGTATAAACCAGTGTTTGGTGACATCGAGTCAGTATATAATTTTTTAATCGATTCATCAGTTCCACCATTTTCTAGATTTCCGAGAGCGTCATACATGGGATTTGTGAAGTCAGTTGCTTTTAAGTCTCCTAAATTAAATTCTCCATCAAGCGGTTCCTATTTTCGAAAAATAAAAATTTATTGATGGATTAATTAACAGAAAATGCAAAAATAACTGCGATTAACGCACCCCCGCTTGAGTATCGTTTGGGCCGTTTTGCATAAAAGTTGGTGCAGTAAATTCAACGTTAGTTCCGCTGCGAAACGAAACACTTTGATTATTACCAAATCCAGGTTTACTATAGAAAAAATTTGTTTAAAGAAAAAAAATATTATTGATATATGAATCTTACGAATTTCGTTTTTTGAAAAATATGTAAAGCGCTGATGCAAGCAATAAAGCGAGCAAAACGATCAGTATTGGTAATATAACCGATGCAAAGATTGATGATATTGTTCGGCCACTTATACGACTTCGTGGTATATATTCCTCACAGTTAGTGCCTTCAAAATTTTCTAAACATTTGCATTGCTTAAAATCTTGTTCTCCTTTAATACAAGAACCACCGTTTCTACACGTGCATCGATGAGGGTTTGCTTTTTGCTGTTCAAAAGCCGCGTTACAGTTACCATTGATGCTCATAATAGATGTGGCGCCGTCAGGACACGCACACTTGTATCCGTTTGGTATTAATATACACAAGTGAGAGCAAGAACTACTCTTACAATTGTTAACCACTATATATAAAAACAAATTTTCACATATAAATTATTATTTTTTGGTAATTATGAACTTATGAATATATGAACTTACGCGATGTATTATATTTCTTCTCTTGATATACTTTAACATCAGTTGCGTGTTCTAAGTAACGCCTGACACGAACTTTGACTCCACGGCCAAACTTGTCCTGTCTATATATCTCTCCCGTATCTCTTGTAACCCAATATAACTGATCTTCAAACAAATCAATACTGAATGGATGATACAATTCTCCGCTTATAACAACCACTCGATTGTTTCCGTCAGAGTTTGCGCTTTCAATAGTATTTAATTTCGAATCACACCAATATAACTGATGTCTACCCTCGTAATCAATTACAAGTCCAGATGGATATCCAAGTTTTTCGTTAATAATAGATACTCTTCGAGTGCCATCCATCCAACTCGCTTCGATCTTAGGGGTTAAACCGGAATCAGTCCAAAACATACGACTAACGCAAAAAAACATTAAAATTAACAACTAAGATATTTCTCTATGATTTAAGATAAATATTAAAGAAATGTGTACATTAAGTGCATGCCATTTACATTTTTAATTAGAGTAAATTAAATAATCAAAAATACCCTAATTCTGGATCCAAAGCAAGAGATGTCGGTCTTTCCAAACCAGAAGTGACCAAAGATTTTCGATATCTACCATCGAGAAGACTCATGAATATTCTACCTCTGGGTCGAGAACTGGACAGATCCATATCCATCCAATACAGATTTCTATACAAACCAATTATGTTAACAAAATATGTGTTATCAGCAAAGTAGACAAATTTCATACCTCGCCACCCAATCAACTGATATATCAACGGGTTTAGTCAATCCTTTCAATTCGAGATTTTGTGGATAAGCAATTCCATGACTGGGATCATTAGGATTAGGCATATAAGCTCTTTTTATAGTTTTTTCGTAAGTGTCGGCCCAATAAAGTTGATCTAAAAAAATAATAAACAAATGACATCACAACAGATAAATAAATGATTATGTGTTACCATTGATAGGATCGTAATCAATCGATTGAACTCTACTTTCACCAGTTATTAAAGCTGATTGATGTTGTTTTGTTAAGTCTATAGATCTGACATCAGGACCATCAGTATAGAGAATAAAAGTTGATGAATCACTTTTAACGACACAGCGTTCTTCGAGTAATTCAAAACCAGGTTTACAACTGCAGGAATAAGTTCCTTCCATATTAGTACAGATTTGCGAACAATTATGACCGAAACGCGAACATTCATTAATATCTTCGCACAATTTGGTATTATTATGCGATATTTGGTAACCGCGTGGACAAACGCATATATATCCTTCATCGCCAATCGATGTGCAGTTGTGCTGACAGCCACCCTTTGTTTCTTTATTACACTCTCCCTTATGACAACCTCTTTCGTCAGAAAGATCGCCACAATCGTCGTTGTGATCGCAAATTTTCTCCATTGATATACACTGTTCATTCGCGCATTTAAAGCTGTTAGGAAGACAAGGAAGCGGCCATTTTCGACACAAAGTATGGTTATTTTCATCACTTCCATCACCACATTCGTCGTGACCGTTGCATATTTGCCAAAGAGGTATACAACGTTTATTACGACACTGGTATTTACGTGTGATATCGCACTCAAAGCTTTGACACATAGTTTCCGTTTCATCGGTTCCATCGCCGCAATCGTCATCGCCATCACACAAAAAGTCAGGTCTTAAACAAACTGTATTATTACACTGGAAAAGCGACTCTTGACAGTATCGTCCATTAGGGAAACGTGTCGGACAATTGGTTTCGTCGGAAACATCTCGACAATCCTTGTTTCCATCGCACACCAGCTTTTGAGGAATGCAATGTCCACTTCGACATTTGAATTGGTCGTCTTTGCACTTATAATCCAGACATTCTTTTTCGTCGGAACCATCATCGCAATCGTCGTCGTGATCGCATCGCCATCGAGAAGGTATACACTTTTTATTTCCGCATTGGAATTCACTTTCCGAACATTCTCTATACAAATCAGTGCACATTGTATTGTCTTCGTCCGTATTATCGCCGCAGTCATCCTCAAAATCTGTTAAATAAAACATACATTTAAAAATGTTTGTTAACACTTATCGTAATAATAAGATTCGTGTATATCTAATAATTACCACATCTCCATCTTAAAGGAATACAACGACCATTTTTGCATTTAAAATCTCCAGTTTCGTGACATTTTGGACAATATTCAGGATTATTTTCATCCGAGTTATCTCTACAGTCATCTTTTCCATCACAGAATAGCCAGCTTGGAATGCAGCGATAATTGTTTCTTGTCGGACACTTTTGCCATCCAGTACTACAGTTTCGATTTCTGCAACGATGCGCGGGTTCGTCAGAGTTATCGCCGCAATCGTCATCAAAGTCACAGAACCATAATTTCGGAATACATTTTCCATTATCACATTTAAATTGAGTGTCTTTGTCGCATTCACGCGTATGGCAAACAGAAGGATCTTCATCTGAGCCATCAGAACAATCATTATCACCTGAAAATTATTTAAATTTCAATTACATCTTAATTACATAATCAGTAATCAATAATAACAAACTAATAACTTAATGATAATATGCTTACCATCGCATTGCCACGAGTCTGGTACGCAACGTCCCGTTGATTTGCATTTAAAACTGT
The DNA here is from genome assembly GCA_034698025.1 of Phthiracarus crinitus. Classification (NCBI taxonomy): domain Eukaryota; kingdom Metazoa; phylum Arthropoda; class Arachnida; order Sarcoptiformes; family Phthiracaridae; genus Phthiracarus; species Phthiracarus crinitus. The sequence goes on from JAQGAW010000536.1 coordinate 18,045, forward strand.
GTTCACCGCACGCAGTGTCGCAAAATCCTTCATCCGATTTATCACTGCAGTCAGGAATTCCATCACAAATCCTAATTCGCGATATACACGTATGATTATTCCTACACTGAAACATTCCAGGTTTGCAAATAAATGGCGGACAGTTTGCTTCATCTGAACCATCTTTACAATCTTTATCGCCATCACATGTCCAGAAGATAGGTATGCAACGATCATCGGAAGAATGGCAACGATGTTGACCTTTCGTACAGTTGGCGATACACGATCTGTTATCGGTTTTTAAAACAAAATTGTTAGGACACGCGCAGGTATACGTCTGACCGCCAGCTGCTATTAAGCAAAGGTGAGAACAACCGCCGTTATTATCACCGCAAGGATTATCATATGGTAATTGTCTTAATGGATGATACACGTGCAGGTCATAAGGTCTGTGAGAGGTATTTCTCAAAACTTGAAGATTTTCACCCGTAAATTTGTGTGCTTTTAATAAACCTTTTGTATTCCAATCCGTCCAATATAGCCAATCGTCAAACACTGAGAGCGCAAATACGTGCGGAACAGAGCTTCCACTGAGCACTGAATGTCTATGTTTCCCATCAAAGTCAGAGTATTCGATATAATCCAAGTGCGCGTCTGCCCAAAATAATTTATTACTGAAATAATCAATGGTTAAAGCGTTGGGCCAAACAAGTTTATTTTGATAAGTGATAATACGCGTCAAATTAGTGCCATCAGTGCCGAGTTTACCGATACAAGAATGATGTCCCCAATCGGTAAAAAACAAGTAACCGATACCCGGATGAACAGAAATAGCTCGCGGATCGGAAATACCGCGACCGAGAATTGTTTTGCGATGCGTTCCATCCAATTCTGCCACATCTATATGCTTACTGGTTCTGTCCATCCAATATATCTTGCGTCCGACCCAATCGATAGCGATTCCTTCTAAACCATGTGCTTCATGTCTGATCACATTTTGCTCTCCCGTTCCATTAATAAATATTCGATTAATAGTTTTGTTTCCGACATCCGCGTAATAAAGTCTTTCTTCTCGATAATCAAAATCAAGTGCGACTACATTTTTCAAATCCATTTTAATTAGATTATATAAACTTCCATCAGTGCTAACGTTCCTTAAATAATATCTATTGCTAAATATAAGCCATGGCGGGATGTTATCACGCCTTTTGCAAACGTGACCATTCAATTCTCGTTCATAGTATGTTTCATTGCATTTACAGTAATAAGAACCAGGAGTATTAAAACAATATTGACTACATTTTCCCTTTAATGAATTACATTCGTCAATGTCTTCGCAAGCCTTTCCATCTTTCATTAGTTGATAGCCTTCATTACATTCGCAATAATAACTGGTAAGCGTATTAATGCATTTGTGTTCGCACTGATTGATTTCGGTTTTGGCGCATTCATCCACATTACAATGTGCCGGTTCATCACTTCCATCATCACAATCGAGCTGTTTATTGCAAACTCTTTCATAAGTAATACACTGACCACTTTTACATCGAAATTGTCCGCCAGAGCATGTCGGAGCTTCAGTCCTGCATTGTGGCTGATTTTCATCACTTCCATCGCCGCAGTCATCTTCACCGTCGCATAAATAAGTTTTACGGATACATTTGGTATTTCTACAGGAAAACTCTTCGGTGGAACACGTTCTAAACGTGCAATTTCTATGCTCATCAGAACCATCACCGCAATCATTATCGTGATCTAAAAATATTAAAATCAATTTTTATATCTCTGAAACGATGAGTAAATAAATCAAATGATTATCAAACTGACCGCAAACCCATTCTTTATTAATACAACGATGATTATTGCATCTAAACTGATCCAATTCGCATGGTTCAGGTGGTGGACACGAAAGTAGAGTAGAATTTTCATCGGCGCCGTCAACACAATCAGGATCTCCATCACAGACCCATCGCTTTGGAATGCATTGAGCTCTTCCCCAATTTCTATTCGCAGTACAAGTAAATTCTCGATCAGAATCACACTGACGAGTATCACATTGATGTCGAACGTCTTCATCGGAATTGTCGAGACAGTCATTATCTCCATCACAAATATATATTCTTGGAATGCAATTGCCATTATCACAAGTGAAAAGGTCCCCAAAACACGTGCGTTTTTCGCTTTTGCAATACTCTTCTGGTTCATCAGCTTTATCTCCGCCACAATCATCGTCGCCATCGCAATACCAAGTGGCAGGAATGCAACGATGATTTGGACAGCGAAAACTGTTTGGAGGACATGTGCGCTGCGAACATATTAGCGAATTCTCATCCGAATTATCCCCACAATCATTATCTCCATCTGAATTTTAATAATTTAGGCAAATTATTTATCTACAGTAGACATAAGATATACTTATTGGTGAAATCAATAGTTACCGCAAAGCCAATATGGCTCAACACAAATGTTAGTTCCTTCGCATTTCAAATGATTTCCGGGACACGTTCTGTTGTTGGCACAAATCGAATGACTTTCATCTGACGTTTTATTGTCTTTACAATCGTTGACTCCATTACAAACTTGAGCTTTTGGAATGCATTTATGGTTAGCACAAGTAAACTCTCCGTCAGCACATGGCGGGTACTCTATTAACAATTGAAAACAATTTATCAAATTTATATTATAAGCTAAAAACGTGTTTCACATACGACATCCTTCCTCGTCTGTATTATCTCCGCAATCGTTTTCATGATCTGAGTAGTAAAATAAGTTAACATAAAATTTCATTGAATAAAATATAATAAAATAAATTAAAATATACGCGTTGGTTATACGGTTCGGTACAGTAACTATAGTCTATAACATAATGCATACCACATTTCCATGTTTTGAACACACATCGACCATTGCCACATCGGAACTCATTAGGACTGCAAGTATGTAATGCTAAAACAAAATATTAAATTTTGAAAATCTTATACACTGTTATCGCACATTTAACTCACAGCAAAATATCTTGTCTTCGTCAGAGTTATCGCCACAATCGTCATCGCCATCACATGCCCACAGTCTTGGAATGCACTTAGAGTTACCGCAAGCATATTTGGTGTCTTCACACGTAACGTTTTCTGGAACACACATTCTATTTTCATTCGCTAATTTAAAACCAGTATTACATCTGCACTCAACGATTCCATTGGGTCCCTGATGGCAGGAATGAGCGCATCCACCGTTATTTAACTGACACGGATTTTTATCGCATTTTTGTCTGCCCGGAGAGTAAATATGTATATCTCTGGGCGATTCTTCTAATCTCTTAACCATTTCAACCATTCCAGCTCCAGTATGTTTCTCTGCGCGATAAACTCCGCGAAGTTGTAAATCAGTCCAATATATATAATTACCAAATACGGTCACAGCAAATGGATAAATGGTAGCAGAAACTAAAATTTCTCTATTTGTTCCATTCATGTCTGATCTCTCAATTTTCTCTCTGAGAGCGTCAGTCCAGTAAAGTTTTCTATCGTCATAATCGATGCATAGTCCACTCGGTTGAGTCAAATTATCCTCAACAATAGCCTTCTTTTCATTTCCAGCCATAGTTGATCGATATATTTTCCCTGTATTTCCAAATCTTCCCCAATCAGTAAAGTACATGAATCCTTCACACGGATCAACAACAATAGCTCGCGGTCTTTCAACGCGAATTATCATCACAACCTGTGTTCCGTCCATATTCATTGAATATATGCTTCGATTTGCCGAATCAGTCCAATAAATTTTTTTGCTCGTCCAGTCGTATGCAATGCCTTCAGGATTAATACCTTTCGTTAAAATCGGATTAACTTCATCTTTTTTGTCCATATTCATCCATGAAATGCTGCCGTCGGGACGAATTTGGGTGAAAAACAACCTCTTATTTGAATAATCAAAATCAAGTCCGACAACATTTGTCAAATTAATTCTTGGAGGAAATGGAGCACTGGTTACTTGTGGATCAAGATTAACGCTACGAATTTCTTTTCTTGTAGTAAACACGAGATATTCGCTGACATCTTTGCATTTCAGTTTTTCAGGTCCGAGCACTCCTGTAGAACACGCGCACTTAAACTGATCGTCAGAATATCCGACAGGCATAGCGAAACAAAGTTGTTCACACATTTTACTTTCTAATCTGGAACACGGAGAGTCACCCGGAGGTTGATTCTTAGCATCGAATATAACAATATCTCTTAATGTGTCCAAATTTGATTTGAATGGTTCGTACACATTGGTGTTATTTTCCGCATATTTACTACCTTTGAAAATGGTTCTTAAATTTCTATCGACCCAATAAACTTGAGAGCCAAGTATAGACACTCCATAAGGTGTCGGCAAATTTTTCCATACATATTGACGCCGACCGCCAGAGAATGACACTTTTTGAATGGCATCTTCTCTGGCGTCGACCCAATAAACATCATGAGTAACGATATCTATCGTCAAATCTCTGGGATTACTGATTCCAGTGACAACAATTGGAGTACGATTACTACCGTCAAGAAGAGCTTTTTCAATTTTGGGGAACTGTCCATAATCGATCCAATATAGATATCTTTTGATTGGATTCACAGCTATTTCTCGTGGAGCGTCTGTTGTAGTCTTTACGAGTACCATTCGGTTTGAACCGTCGAGCCAACTCACTTCGATGTAAGTTTCGTGTGGGAACACATTAGTAAAATACATATTTCCCGCAATCCAATCGATAGCTATTCCTCGAATTCCGTTGCTTCCAATGCCATCCGATATTATATGCTGTTTCTCCGTGCCATCGGGTTTAATACGGAATATTCCATTTCTTTCTCCGGGATTGTATTCAACCCAATATATATGACTTTTAACAACATTTACATCGATATGCAAAATATTATGTCCCGCACCAGCCAATGGTTGAATTGCTTCCGCGTGATCTTCAAGACTAAATCCTTGCATTTTATTGAGCGAAGAAACGACAGCAAACGACTTATACGGCTGACAATTAGTTTCGCCATCAGTTCTGAATCCAGTACTGCATAAGCATTTTCGTTGGCTATTATCGTTAGGAATACATAACTGCTGACAGCCGCCATTTCCAACTCTACACGGATGGTTCTCAACACCTGGACGTTTGCTGTATATTTTAATATTAGAAAGTAGTGGCGTATTCTCTTCTAAAGTGATCGCATTTCCACCATCAGGTAAATTAACGCGAGCTATTTTTTCATACACAGAATCGAGATAATACAATCTATTATTATAAACAGCTAAACCCTGAGGTTTTGCTATTCCAGAACCAGCTGTAACAACAGTTTTTCTGTCTTTTCCTTCCGGATCTATACTTTCTATAACACCAGTGTAACTTTGGCTAAAATAAAGACGTTTATTCGTCAAATCAAAGGTAAGCGCTTCCACGTGATGCAACGAATCTCTTATCAAAATAGTTGAATTTGATCCATCCATGTTAGCTCGCGCTACTTTCTGAGGAACGCCAACACCTCCTTCGTCGAGCCAATACAGTTTGCCTTGTAATGGATCCAAACTCATAGATTTAGGTTTGGCAACTCCTTTCTCCGAACCGTCATTACTTAATACGGTTCGTCTATAATACTTTTCTCCGTCAGCTTTCACTACAGCTATATTCGACGCTTTTCTATTTCCAATATAAATATTTCTGCCGATCCAATCAAATGCGATACAATAAGGAGCGCCAACGATGCCATCGGCCAAGAATTTTGTTTGATTACCTCCTTTAAGGCTCACTTTATAAAGAGTACCATTTTCTTTATCGTCTTCACGCAATTGAACCCAATATAAGTTAGCGTTTTGTTTGTCATAATCAAAATCATAACCATTTTCCACACCAATAACTGGCGTGAAATATCCAACAGATTTTTCATTTGGAGTTAAGCTTAAGTCAACGATTTGTGTGGCTCTCATAACCATTAAATAAGGCGTTTCAACAGGTATACAATTGCCGCCATGAGCTGTACGGTCTTGTCCATAACCAGGCGGACATTTACATGTAAAACCAGGTTCATTTGGGGATAATAAACATAAATGAGAGCACGAAGCTTTGGCACAAGGATTTGGAGACGTAGGCTGAAGAAGCGGATGATTGATGTGAATGCCTAATGGTTGGCTGACTAGATGTGATACTACAGTCTGATTTTTTCCTCTAAATTTATGACAAGATAAAACACGATTCAGTTGACGATCAGTCCAGTATAGAGTGTCCTCAAAAATAGTTAACGAATGAGGATGTAATAGATAGTGGTTATGAGCTAAAACTTGTTGTCGTCCCGAACCATCGTAATTACAAAAGTCGATGTAATCAAGTTTTGAATCAGCAAAATAAACTCTTCGCGTCGGTATATCAATAGTGAGCCCATTTGGCCAATAGATTTTTGTATTAACAATGACTTTACGTGTACTGCCATCCATACCTACTCTTTCAATGCGCGGATTTTCTCCCCAATCCGTCCAAAATAGAATTCTCGCGTCTTCTCTCGGATCGAGACATATTCCTCGCGGTTGACTGATATTTTGTGTAAGCAGAACGATGTGATTTTTGCCATTAATTGTTGACACTTCTATTGTTTTAAGTCGAGAATCGACCCAATAAAGATTATTAGCGATCCAATCGACTGCAAGTCCTTCAACTAAATCCAAACCGTTTCCGACCACTATTTCTGGTTCACTCGAGCCTTTCTTCATTCTATAAATCTTCTTCGCGTGCATATCTGACCAGTAAATGGTTCCGGAAATCATTTCAGAAGCAGTAGCGACAACGTTCTCCACGCGTACGGGAACTCTTTCTAGAGAAATATTGGTGATATTTGCCACTAAAATCGATCGACGATTAGAAATAACCATATAAGCATTGCTTCTATTAACAGCTTTGCAATGAGTTTTATTCTCTAAACGATATCCATCTTGACATTCACATTTGAATGAACTTTTTTCGTTATAGCATATATGACTACAAGAGCCAACAATAGTGCATTCATCGATGTCCACACAAGTTTTCGTGTCATTGAGACGCTCTCCAGGAGGACAGACGCATAGCGATCCCAATGGGGTTTTTGTGCAATTGTGTGTACACTGATTGTTATGACAACTCTCTAAATCACAACCTGGTCCTTCGTCCGCACCATTAGGGCAGTCAAATCTTCCATCACATATCTTTTTATTATCAATACATCTATCGGTTATATTTGGACACATCCATTGACCGCTCGGACATTCATAATGAGTGGGACCGCAAGCGTGTCGATTGTCTTCGTCTGATCCATCGCCGCAATCGTCAGTTTGATCACAAATCCATGATTTAAAGATGCATTTCGAGTTATTACACTTGAAATGATTACTCGGACATTCGATTTCTCCGCAAGTGTTCGGTTCATCACTACTATCTTCGCAGTCAGGATTTCCGTCGCTATCATTATTATTATATAAATTTAAATTTAAAATAAGTCACAAATAATTTAATGAATGCAATATAAATACGGTAAAAATCACTCACCAATACCATGACTTTGGTATGCAGATTCTCGAGCCTTGACATTGAAATTGTTTTTCAACATCGCATTGATTTGGCGATAACGACGGACAACCTTTTTCATCAGAACCGTCCTGACAATTATTTTTTTGTTAAAATACAAACCAATTTAAAAATTAAAAATAAAAGTATTTACTTGACAATCATTAACACCATCGCAATGATAACTTTCGTGAATACATTGTTTAAGATTAGCGCATTGAAATTGTGTGGACGAACAAACAATTGGCGGACAATTTTGTTCGTCTGCCTGATCGAAACAATCATTATCGCCATCTAAAATCAATTAACAATTAAATTTTGTGAAAATGAGTAATCAAATAAAATTAATTCTATTTTGCATATTTTATACACTAAGTTATCATCTTTTCAATTATTAAAATTAGGTATTATCACGAATTCCTTAGTAATCAATTAAATACACGTTAAATTAAACTGGAAATAAGAACACTTTTGTAAGTTGAATCGTGAGCCCAATTCTGATTGAACTTAAAAGGTTTAAATATATTACAAATTGTTGACGACCTTAATCTACAGTAAATCTTTCAAAATATTCAATAACTACTAAAAGTTACATAAAATTACAATACAAATGATAAGTAAATGAGATCAAATTAAATCTCGAATCTATTATACATTCCACGGTAAATAGAAATAATCAATTTATTGTATTGTGAAAACTTATTCTATGTAATAATTTAGTATAGAAAATATTTCAATAATACTATAAATTTAGGTTAGAGCGCAGATTAAGCGTAAGTTTTCTCAAATTTTTTCAACAATGTTAAAATTTTAACCAATAAAAATTTTTGGATTTTTATTTAACGGGTGTATGAATTGAATATAAAATTAATTGATTTGTAAGAAACCTAAAAACTAAATTTTTACAATACTATATGTTCCTAAAAAAGCTTTCGACCCAAATTTAAAAGTTATAAAACTAAACATAATATTGGACCGCAATTAAAAAGTAATCATTCATCGATTCGAAAATATAACTATTAACAAATTTCTTATTTGATATGATTATAATTAGTTGTGTAAAATCCAATAAAGATTAAACTTAAATGTGAAAAAATATTTATAAGCCATTCTTCAAATAACAATAATAATAAAAATTCAAAATAAAAAATATGCTTGTTATTCTCATTAATTTTTTTTGATGGCGAAATAAATGACTAAAAGTAATAAATAATGGTGGCATTAGGAAAAAGCTTTAATACCACTGTACTAACGAAAACATTATTTAGTTCACAGTAGACTTGTAAATCTTATGATTTTTCATAACCCGACCCGAACCCGATGCGGTTGTATCCGAACCCGACCCGAAATCATTTTTGTAGTTTATTTTGCAAATTCTAACAAATTTTCAAATATTTAATACTAAAAACTTGATAAAATAAAATTTTAAATAGTAATACAACTTGTAATTATCATTTAGTTTATAAGTTAAGTTTTATTTTTTTTTTGAAAATTGAATATCTTTTATAAATCTTTTAAGAAAATTCGGGTTAGCTCTAAAAATTTTAAAACCCGACCCGACCCGAACCCGACATTTCGGGTACCCGATTACAAGTCTAGTTCACAGTTTACTGTTAATATAAAGTATTTTAGCGTTTTCTATCAAAGTGTTTTGATTTACAAAATTTTAATTTATTGTAAAAGTATGCGAATACAACTACGTGTAACACTTTTACCATATTTTAGTCAAGTATTTATGGAATTTGTAAATAAAGTAATTGTTTTGAATAACTATGATTTTGTAATAATCAATTATGTGCTTATGAGAGATTTGCTAAAATATGCTTAAAGTTAGTTTTTGTCGAGATGTGGCTACAAGTATAATGTGTTTGCGTGTAAATACAATAAATGAAATCTATAATTTGTAAAATTAAATCATTTAAAATAGTAAACCAGTTATCGAAAAACAGTTAAAATATTTGACTAAAAACAAATTATTATTGACAGCTATAACTCACACAAAGTCCAGCTTAAACTTAAGGTAAAAGTAAATGTATTCATACGACGATTAATAAATGTTAAATTTGTTAAGTTTATTACATACAAAAATTGAATAAAATATGAATTTTTTATAAATTTTTTAGCTCACTTTGTAAAAGTCAGCTATTGGATTTGAGATGTCCGTATGTCTGAATGTATGTATGTATGTATGTATGTAGACAGGTCTCTATATTTATTAAGGGATTTTTTCTCTATGTTTATTAAGGGTTTTTTTTAAAAAAATGGACTCCTATCAACAAAAAAGACTCCTATCTTCAAAAA
>JAQGAW010000537.1:0-27879 GCA_034698025.1 Phthiracarus crinitus
AGCCCGACAAAGCCCGATACTTTTTGTCGGGGGCCCGCGGGGGCCCGAGAAATCGGGGCCCGTTTCGCACTCTAATCCAAACCAACTTTATCATTAGGTTAGATCCTTACTTTTTAAATTTATTGTAAGCAAAATAAATCATTTAATATATTATAAGCAGTATGTTCCGGGGAACATATAAAAATTGAAAAAAGGAGCTTTGATATACAGTATAACAATATAAATAGAGTTAATACGGTAATAAAGGGGCAGAAAAATTGTTAGATATATTAAAAATAATCAGATATAAAAAAATTCAAATCTGATGAATTTATACCCAGTTTTTTATTTAAAAGGTTAAAGTTTAAAATAATGGTTTTTTTATTCAATGTGTTGTCAAGTCGTGTCAAATTTCTGGTATCATGGAAAAATTTTTGAAAAAATTCTAAAACCATTCGGCGTCAAGTTTTGATCAAATATTGCACGGATTAGTTATTTAAAAGATTTTATTGAAAAACAAGTTTCCGCTTATTATTAGATAAACTAAAAGAATCAAAACTTAAAGGATAAGCTTAAAGCATAGCTCATGACAGCATAAAAAATAGCGTTGAATAAAAATTAATGGGACCAGGATTTTGTTGGATTAGAATAGGTTTTTGGCACATATTACGCAAATTGTTTATATAACTGTAGATTTGTTTTAATATAATTATCCAATGAGAATGTATGGTGAATGCGCACTATATTTTAATGTGACAGTCAGTCAGTATTGAGTTGATGTTAACGCGCGTTAATGTTAGTTAATGTGAACGATTGAAGGACAGCTATTGAGCTCTATTGAGGTTTGGGAATATTCCGTCCGTAACTCCAACCACAACCACATCCACATCACTGCATCAGCGTTTAACGCAGATATGATAACTTAAACTCGTATCTGATACTGGTTTGCTGGCATCGCATTCGCGAGTGACTGTCACTATCACTACAGACATGAGTTGCGATCAAGTATTCAAGTGTTTTGCGCTTTTAATAGCAAATATTATTATTCTTCGCCCAAACTATTCGTATTCGCAGCAATTATATCCACAAACCGAAACATGTGGTTATCAGGTCTGAATCAGTAATTAATTATTTTGTTGGTCTAATTGTTTGTTAATTGGTTTGTAGTCGTGTTCGTCGACAGTCGCGCATATGCTTAATGTGCACATCATATGTCACACGCATTTGGACACCGGTTGGGTTGAGACCTATGATGAGTACTACTATAGATGTAAGTCACAAATGATAAGCCAATTTCAAATAATTGTTTGGTAAAGTGATTCGCAATTTTTTGTTGATCTAATCTACTGTAACAGTTATGCGATTCAGTAAAAGTGTGTTCAGTATTGTATGTATGCTATAATAGATTGTTTGCACGTGTATTGCAGTAATACTGTTACAGTACTCTAATAATAGCACTTGAAATGAGGATGTGATGCGAAAGTAGGTCTGCTATTCCTCATGTCACACACTGGCCATTCACTTATTGCTGTGTTGTGTTGTGTTGTGTTGTGTTGTGTTGTGTTGTGATGTGATGTGTTTGCTGTCAATTAATTAAGAGTGCGTTAATAATTCGTTTTTTAGATTGAAAATCAATTTATTGGCATTCATAATATTTAAAAGAGATGTATGCGTAAGATTATGTTTACTATAAAACGAAAAGAATTCACAGTAATAGGGAATTCAAAATTGAAAATATGTCACTTATCAAACTCATCAAAAAAGCTTAATAAATTAAATCATATTCATTAGATTATTGAAAAATTTAAGTCTTATTTTGCAAAGCAACGCAAAATTTTTAATCTTTAACATCAAAATCAACGTATTATAAGTTATAACTTACCGGTACGTGTGTTGGCCTTTAACTATCGTTTTAATTAGTACTTGTTTATGAAACTAATTTCAAAATTAATATTATTGTGAATCGAAATCTTTTATTTCATATAAATTTAATTAATGAAATTGTTTCAATGTCGCGATAGGAAATTACAATTTAATTTTATAGGTTACTCTCATTTAACGTAAGAGTTTTGCGCGCGTTTTGCTTGCTTTTAAAAGCGATTACTAACTATTCATATTCATTGCCACATTTCTCAATCAAATAAAAGAATTTTGAAATGATACCAAAAACTCTATTATGTTAATTATATCGTTTGAATTAGATATAGCTATTAACATCAAAATAATTCAAATTCTTTAGTTGGAATAAAAACAAGCATCAAATGTTTATATGTATGATTAGTGCCAGGAAAAAACAAGGAATAAATTTCTAACCAAAAAAAAACTTTTTCATTGCAAGCGAAAGAACTTAAAAATTTTCTAATCGATTTGTTTCAATTATCAAAACACAATTATTTATTGTTATCGCTTAATATTATTTAATAAGAGTTAACTTAAATATAAATTAATTTCGATGAAAATGGTTTGCACGCTAATTCTAAATTTATGAAATGAAACACTCACTTCAGCAGCGCTTCAATATTTCGATAACAGTACGGAAATGTATACACAATTCAGTATTCCTTTATTATTAGAATGCTTAGTCAAGGCTAGTAATGTTCAATAAAATGACACTTCTATTGTTGCAGACACTGATTAATATATTTTCCTTCAATGCAAACACATTCCACGTTTAAAATTAATCGACAATTATTCTCAATAATTCTATTATTGTATTAATGGATTATTTAAATACTGAACACACATACGATTTTTATTATAAATACAATGGAAGATTAATTGTTTTTAATACTTAATTGGAGTTATGTGTTATGCGAACAATAAACGTAATTTTGAAAACATTTAATTCTTGTTATTTAAATTTGTAACTACGACTACCGAATGCCATATACTCTGGTATTTACAGTATTTTTAATACTAACTGCATCTACATTTGTTCAGTTGTACTGTATTTTATGTAAAAGTTTTTAATGTTAATTAAAATTAATGCAAAACTATAATTAAATGATACGTACAGTAAGATTAAAATGGGTTAAACTCACGTGAAAGCAACACAATTAAAAGATATTTGAAGAATTTTAATAAGTATTTTTTTTATCAAATGCAACAGTTATACAGATAGTCTTCATGACGAATGGTCTAATATATAGAATTTAATTTTTTAGTGTTTAGAAAAAAACTGGGCTTAGAAAAATAAAGAGTACAATTAATTTTTTAATAAATGGCAAAGTGTACTAAAATATTTATGTTAACAATCATTCTATTTCTGAATAATAAGAACTAAATGCATTTTTTTAATTACAAAAAATAACAAACAAAATTTAGTTTTCATGAGCACTAATGTGTAAGCGCTTGAAAATAGTTAGAAAAAATGGTGCGAAATAGTTTATGAATTGTTAAAAATAAATGACCAAATAGTTTGAAAAATAGTTTGAAAAATTTACCAAATGTATAAATTTTTAAAAAAATAAGTGGTAAGTTTCAACTTCGTCGAAATCAATTTATAATATTTATTCTTTTCTTACTCAAATATTTTAATCAAAAAAATTTTACAAATTATTTTTCCCAAATATATCTATAAATGTTACTCTAAAAAATCATAGGATTTCGACGATAATTTTACCAGTTTTATTGAAAATATTGAAATTGTTATAAATAAGATAAATAGTTTGAAATAAATAAAATAGTTAGAAAAGTTTATTTAAAATAGCATTTTTTGAATTATTTAAGTTAGTTTATAACTATATTTTAGTTTTTAATTGTGTTTTTTCATGATATTTATGATTAGATAATTATCGATTTTCAAGGCGTTATGTGTTAATTTATATATAAAATTTGTTAGATGTTCGGACAATTTACACATCTGTGATAAAATCGCTTTATGAGTCGCCGAACCGAAAATTCATAGTCGTTGAGAGCTCGTTCTTCTCCCGATGGTTCAATGAACAAACTGAAACCGTTCAGAATAGGGTTCACTGGTTGGTCAGAACTGGTAAGTAATCTAAACATATCAATAACTACAATGAATACCACGATATCGTAAGCTAACAAATTCGGTAATATTCAGGACAACTGGAATTTATTAGTGGCGGTTGGAGTATGAATGACGAGGCGGCCGCACATTATTCCGCAATCATCGATAATTTGACATTTGGTATGCGATGGTTGAACAATACGTTCGGCAAATGCGCGATTCCTAAGATTGGATGGCAAATCGATCCGTTCGGTCATTCCAGAGAACAGGCGTCGATATTCGCTCAAATCGGTTTCGATGGCATGTTTTTGGGTAGAATCGACTATCAGGACAAGAAATTGCGCGAACGAACCAAAACTATGGAATTTATCTGGAAGTCGAGTCCGAGTCTTGGAAATAAAGCTGATATTTTTACCGGAATTCTTCCCAATATATATTGGCCTCCAACAGGATTTTGTTACGATATTAACTGTATCGACGAACCGCTCACTAATAGTAATTCGGAACGAATAGCGCGAAGTTTCATTCGATTGGTGAGATCACAGTCACAATTTTATAGCACTAATCACACCGTTATTACAATGGGTATGGATTTTCATTACCGCGACTCTAGTAAATGGTACACTAATTTGGATCGACTTATTGCTGCGGTGAATGCTTTGCGAGATCAGGAGAATATCAATATGATATACTCTACTCCTTCGTGTTACCTAAAAGCGTTAAACGAAGTTAATAAAACATGGCCCGTAAAAGTTGATGACTTTTTTCCGTACGCCGACGATTGGAATGCCTATTGGACTGGTATGTGGTTTTGATATTTTTAAGATTTTAATTTAAATTTGTATATGTATTGAATTTTTGCGAAACTCTATTTTTTGTATTACGATTTTAGCAGTAGAATTTTTTAAAACTAATATTATTCATGAAAAACTTATAATAAACTTAAATCTTATTCAGTTCAGTTCAATTGTATGAACTCTTGAAATTATACCGGAGTGTAATCGTGACCATTATTTGTTAGATTAAAATTTTTACATAGTATCTGGTTTTTGAACGTTATATCGTATTTTTATTATTATCATATGATTCGTGAATCTTTTTTAAACTTGTAACGCATTACATTACAGAAGTTTTGAGTATCAAAAAATAAAATCTTAATGCTAAACATTGCTTTATTTATTCTTAAGGATATTTCACGAGTCGTCCTTCGCTTAAGTATCACATCAAATACGGAAATAGTATTCTTCAAACAGTGAAACAGTTACAAGTGTTGGCAGGAATGGAGTTAATCCATTCTCGTAAACAAGTGCCACTGCAAGAAGCGGTGGCAATGCTTCAGCATCACGACGCTATCACTGGAACGTGCAAGCAATACGTTAACGATGACTATACGAGGATTTTGTCCAAAGCAATACTAACCGGACAGGAATTAATCGCCGATTCGTACAACACATTACTGTTGAATGAGGGATATATAACGCCCAGTAAACACCAATTTTGTAATGAGATCAATATAACTCAGTGCGCGATAACCGAGAGAATCACAAACGGTTCGAACATAATAGTCACTGTTTACAATCCATTAGCACATCCTGTTCAACATTACATGCGATTGCCAGTCAAAAACTTTAGATTTCGTGTCAGGGATGCGTCTCGTGGCTTACTTCCAGTTCAGGTATAATAAACGCATTCATTGTTTTTTAAATCAAGTTTTATTCTTAGCGACACTCGTTCAACATTTTATTTGTTAAATTCTTAATGTATTGTATACAACGAATATTTCTTTTTTAACGTTTAGAGGTTATGCCAAAAATTTTGTTATATCCTATTCTCAATTTTTAAAAGTAAAGCCAAAAAAATTTAAGAATTCGAAACATGAGTTGTATTTTGTCCAAATTAAATATCTCTCTAATTACAGATCGTGCCAATTAATAATCGTGTACTAAGTTTGCCAGAAAGGAATTCGATCGCTAATTCAGAATTAATATTTCAAGCACTATTACCTCCACTTGGATTCTCTTCTTTTTCTGTCAACAAAATTGATAATAATGGTTAGTAATAATCCTTATTAAAGTACAGTTGTTTTCAATATAAAAATTTCAATTTTTTTTTAAATTTGATGAAAAACTATTTGCTCAAAATAAGTTTATAGCTTGCAATAACTGCTTAATAATTCCAATTTTTAGGATAAAATGTTTGTTTATTATATTGTATTAATACTTGAAATAATTTACAGTAATGACTATACTCAAGGGGCAAAATTTTCTTTGAGAATAAAGTATGAAATTCTTTGAAAATTCTTTGACTATTTCTTCAAATTTCTTTGAGAAAATTAACAAAATTCTTTGATTATTCTTTTAGAAAATTATAATATATTATTTTTCTTTAACATTTTTATTTTAAATCAAGAAATAGTTTACATAAATTAGTTAATAAATAATTACAATTTTAATGCAATTTTTTTTAAATTCTAAAATCAAAATATGATCAAATTTTTCTAAAAAAATGTTAAATCTACAACATTCTTTAGAAACATGAATATTCCTTGAAATTCTTTGAGAAAAGTTTAGAATATTTTCTATTTTTCTCAAAGAATAATTCTTTGAGAATAAAAAAATTCTTTGACTTTCTTTGATCAAAGAATATTTTACTCCTTGACTATACTGTATGCTTAATTATTAGTAAAAGTGATGTGATCTCAGGAAAGAATAAGGTTTATTCAAATTAATTTATACTATTATTTCAAAAATTTGTTTTGATTCAGATCATCACTCAATGATTGCGAGCCAAGAAAGCGAAATAACGGACAAAACTCAATCAATCGAAGACATAACTCTAGCAAATGGAAAAATTAGCGTAATTATTGACTCGCAAACAGGATTATTGAAAGCAATTGGATTAAAAGATGGTCGAAGAGTGCCAATATTTCAAAACTTTTATTGGTATAAAGCGGAAGATCGTTTCAGAGGAGAGAAGCCATCGGGCGCTTACGCTTTTAATCCCACTCATGAGAAACCGCATCCAATAACGAGCACAGTTTCCTATAGAATTATAAGGGGAGCTTTGGTCGACGAAGTACATCAAACATTTAATCCGTGGATCAGTCAAGTGATACGTGTTTATCGAGATTACGATTATGTGGAGTTTGATTGGATTGTAGGACCGATACCTGTAAAACATTGGGTATTTAATTACGGACAAGAAGTTATAACGCGATACGAAACGCAGTTTGACACTAATGGCACGTTTTTTACTGATGCCAATGGACGCGAAACTATTAGAAGAGTTAGACATTACAGGCCAACTTGGGATTTGGACACAAGCGAACCCGTGGCCAGTAATTATTATCCGATCACTACCTGGGCTTTTATTAGAGACTACGCGCAAGATTTGCAGTTAACTGTTTTGACGGATCGCTCGGAAGGTGGGAGTAGTATGACTGATGGCTCGCTTGAGTTAATGTTACACAGAAGACTGCTTTTTGACGACGGATTCGGAATGGAAGAAGCGCTTAATGAACCTGGTATTGAACCGACTTTTTATTGTTATCTATTTATGTTATTTTCACAATAATTTTCATTAATAATAATTAAGTTATTAACAGATAAACTTTAAATTGTTTTCAGGTACAGATAATAATGGGTTGATTGTTAGAGGAAAACATCGGTTATTATTAAATACAATCACGGAAAGTGTTCGCCAAATGAGAACAATGAGTAAAACGTTAACATGGAAACCATTGGCATCATTCAAACGCGGCTCATCTCCACGACTGTCGTCTTCAGTACATTCGAGTGAAAATATTAATTTTGTGGGATTACATCACATGCTTCCGAAAAATATACACGTTTTAACGTTAGAGAGATGGGATGACAGCCGAGTGTTGCTTAGATTAGAGAATTTTTACGAAATAAATGAAGATTCCGAGTATTCCGTTCCCACAGATGTTTCTTTAAGAAATCTATTCACCACTTTTCGCATTATAGAAGTTAAAGTTATGAGTTTATCCGCGTTAAGGGAGTTAGAAGAAGCGCAAAGAGATAGATTTAAATGGTATCCGGAGTTTGATCCGTACGAGAAATATACCTCATTTTATGGCAGAAATACTCGTTCAGGTACTTATCATTTTAGTTGGATTTTTAGCTTTCAAATTACAGTATTTTGATATTAATAAAAATTGTTTTTTTTTCAATTGAACGTTAGATAAAGAAATTGATACGAACGAAAACGAAGAAAATCCATTGCAAAACTTTACGATTACGTTAAATCCGATGGAAATCAAGACATGTTTGCTCAAAGTTGAATCGCGTCGTAATTGTCCGTACACTGGATTCAATGTTCCGCGAAGACATCAAAGAACGCGTTACAACGCTAATAATATAGACTGCTAACACTTTATATTTTCTTAACCGTTTAAGTCCTAAATACTAAGTTAATATAAATAAATTATTTTTCTGCTATCATAAAAACTCTGCAATAAATACTCCCTTTAATTAATTTATTTGATTATATAAAATAATATATTAGCTGATTGTATATTATTGTATGATTTGTTTATACTCATTTTTTGCATTTTGAACTCATATTCTAACTATAATTCAACTTTTATAAAGTTGAATATATTATTTTTTTGTGTATTTGTGTATACTTTGTGTATACTATGTTTGTGATCGCAGTTGTAATGCCAATAATCAATTTATAACTGTTAACAATTTGTGTGTTCATAATTTTAATGTAATAAACAATTGACTAAAAAAACAATAAAATATATACGAAACAAACCAAATTACCATTTATGGTAACTTTCGTATTGCAACGAAAACAATCTTTAGCCACAAATTTAACAAGATATAACTAACGATATATTTTTGAGGCAATATTTTAAATGATAATTAAATTTATGACATAAATACGTTTAAAAATTTATTCCCCAATGCATTACTAATTCGCATCGCTTTTTGCGTTTTTTGTATGTATTTTTTACTATCAGTTTCAAGGATTTAACTGTTTTTAAGCGGAGTTTGAAAAATAGCTGTAAAAAAAGCGAGAAGAAAATAAATAATAAATAAGTCTGTGTTTTTTTCAAAATAAGAGTTCTCGTTACACCGTAACCCTCTTCTGAGTGGTTTTGTAATAATTATGGACAGGTGTTATCATTGCGAGTTTTTTGGACACAAATAATTATTTGAGCCTTTTGTAATAACGCTGCAATAATGCTAAAACAGGTGAAGCACTTTTACAAATGCAGTTATCTTTTTTTTGATAAATAAATTACACCGGTTTTCGCCGATAGAATATTTTAATACTCAAAATAATTATTATATTTCGCTAACTTTGATAAAAAAATGATTTTCATCTTTAGAAAAATATCAATCGTAGAAGTTTTACCGTAATTTTATTTATTTGGGGATTAAATGATAGCAAAACTTGAAAATCTCAAGTCTAATCAAATTTTGAAAATTTTAATTTTGAAAAATCTAATTGAGTTTCATTCGTAGTTTTCCTGAAGCACCTCCTGATGACCTAAAAAATTGGTTATGAAAAAAAGTCAAGAGAAAACTGGAATTAAAATGATATGAATAACGGTACTTATTTTGACCAAAGAGACAATGAGATGTGTTTACAACGCATTCACAGCTTCACACACACCTGTCCTTACAATCGTATCGCAATTTTTTCCTATTTTTTTAGAAAAAAAATTCTTCAAAATTATGGTGATTATTATATTTAAATATTATATACAAGAGCGCAACAGCGAAAAAAAAGTTCAATCGCGAGGAAAAAAACGTTAGAACACACTCGTCTATAACACCATAACAATAGTTTTGTAATATCTTCTCTGTGTGTTTACAAGCGTATGTTTAACGCGAAAATTTATGAGTTTTTTGAAGGTGAAAGTAGTTTTGTTTCGCTATCACCTCAACAAGCCTTTATAGACTATTGATTTAAAAAAAGAGTATTTGAACAAAACAAAATTTTATGTGCGGAGTGTTTCTGAAATATCGCACTTTACTAGACATCCAATTTTTAATACACCCAATATATAAATTAAATGAAAAAGAAAGGCCGCCAATAAACCCTTACAAACAGTCTATTATAAGTTTTTTATATGGCATTTAAATTCGTACTGTATTTTGCTGGGTATTAAAAATGTGCAAATATTTTAACGATGAGAGCTGTTGTCCGCGTAGGAGCAGGTGATATTTACCGCCGATGAATACAGATGATTATGAATAAAATAAGCTTATTTATTATTGATAACGCATAGCCAAAAATAACTGCAATTATTTCTTATCAATGACAATATAAATGCTTAACTACCGTACTTGACTAAAATGAATATAACTTATGTGTATAGTATTCAAACCGATTAATTGAATATTCAAATTGTTGTATAAAAAACTTTAATATTACTTTGAAGTGTTACAAAAAAGCGTGTATTTTAATAAATTTCAATATGCAGTACATTTTATAAACTTATATAACAATTTATTCCTTTTTATTAAAAAGTTACTGTACATATCGACACGAGCTTTTCACGCGTCCAACACATTACACAAAAGCACCAGAAAACCCATTCATTCAGGAACAACACTTCAAATATGTTAAAAATAGAAAAAAATTCATTTTCGATATTATTTTTCGAGTATAGCGATAATTTAAGTGCGCTTTAAGTTAAATGATTGCAATGAATTATAACAATAGTTAGAAGAGATCGTTAAAATTCAATACGATATCGTGTCATCGCAGGCACAACACGCATAAAGTAGCATTGGTTGGTGGGGTCCTCGACACTCGATACATCGTCCCCTATGATGCACAAAACGATGACTGCACGTAACGCTCTCTCTATCTCTCTCCCACTCTTCAATTGGTAACCAGTATTTCAGTGTAGACGAGCACTTTTTCGTTCAAACTGCTATTTCGAATAGAAAAACCTGCTGAGTTTTGAGAGTTTTTTAAAGCGCTTGCTGTTAGAATGATGGAAATATATTTGTCTATCTTTGATTATTATTTGTGAGTTTCCGTTTTAACAGTGACAACAATCAGGGATGAACGACAACAACGAGTCAATTTGTTACCCTATGTACTCTTCCGACGGTTTTCTCGACGAAGACCACCTCACAGACGATCCAATGGTCAACGAAAATAACAAAAGAAACGATTCATTATACTTCAAACATGCAACGAATTTTGAGATAAATTTAGAATCAAAATCTGAACAATTTTTTTCGTCATCAAATCCCAAACTTTCCATTTCGCCAATCAGTGGCAGCAACTCTTCACATTCTTATGGTTCACTAAATTCGAAAACTCGCGGCAACAGACAAAAATGTGGAACAAACAAATGTATTTATGATAATAATAGCGAAATATTTGATTCATCTTCTGGTGATGAAGAATGCAGCAATAAAATGCCACTTTTACTGTACAACGATAATAATCAAATTGTTTTGCAAAAGTCTTGCAAAATAGAAAATAATAATAAGAATAATAATAATAGTAAAAGTTCGCCAAAATTATCATCAAAAAGTGTAGCACCAATTACTGTAAAGCGAAGAAGATTGGCTGCGAATGCAAGAGAAAGGCGAAGAATGCATTCGCTTAATATTGCTTTTGATCGATTGAGAGATGTTGTACCATCACTTGGCGGTGATTCCAAACTATCCAAATATGAGACATTGCAAATGGCACAGCAATACA
Organism: Phthiracarus crinitus; assembly: GCA_034698025.1. Taxonomy (NCBI): domain Eukaryota; kingdom Metazoa; phylum Arthropoda; class Arachnida; order Sarcoptiformes; family Phthiracaridae; genus Phthiracarus; species Phthiracarus crinitus. The sequence goes on from JAQGAW010000537.1 coordinate 11,657, forward strand.
TTATGGCACTCAATGAACTTTTGATTAAAGGATAGACTCAAATAGTGAATATTTTATTTTTATACCGGAATAATTTTTATTTTTGTATTTTTCATTTTGCAAACTTTTTTGTAATTTTTATATATGATTAATAAGATAGTTTGTACTGTGTTGTGATACTTTTAAAAAGTAATTAAGCCATCAAAATTGAAATTAATAAAAACATTATATTTTTTAACGATAAATTTCGTATTTATCCGAATACAGTTTTCTATATTTACAAAACTTTTGAACTTAATTTTCAACAAATTTGAAATTATTTTAGATTTTTTAAAAAAGCAATAGTTTTATAATTTTAAAATAACCGAACATTCAACATAAGAATCTTTCATTATAAAAGAGCATTAATTTACAATACAGTAAGTAACTGATATCAACTCAATTATGAAAAATACCTTTAGTTGAAACAAATCTTTTAATTTAAGTTATAAAAAATAGCTATTTTATAATTAAATTTATCTAATATGATAATAGATAAAATTACTCAAACCAAGTAAATATAATATTGACATAAATTACTAAAAACTTTTCATAAAATAAACAAATTGTTTAAAATGCTTTTCGTTAACTTATTTTTGACCGTTTATTGAGTGATAAGGAAGTGCTCGGCGTTTCATAAAAGCTATCATTAAATAAAATAAATTCATATTTCAAATGTCTTAAGTTTTAATATCGGTTTATCTCTCAAATTATAAGTTATGATTTATAACGGAATACAAAGAATAAATAAATTAATTTGGTTATGTTTTAATAAAGCTATTTTGCATATCAAAAATAATAAATTTGTTGCTTGAGTTGAATTTGTATTTAGTGGGTGCTTCTCGTATATCAATAAAATAGCTTTACTTTACCCTAAGTTTGAATTACAGTATGCTATAGCCATAAATTAGATCCAATACAGGGCTGACTCTCGAGTCGCTATTCAAGCAAAACAAAAAATTCAAATCAAGCAAAGAGCGAAGATAAACATTTGAATGGTATTGGTTAGTATTAACAGTTTCAATACATGACCCATAATTGCCTGTAGTTTGGGGCACACATTGGAAGGGCACAGCACGTGCACCTGAGGAGAGGAATATGGCGTTAATGCACGCGTGTAACACACGCGTCAAACTTATGCATAGACGCATCACTGACTGCATTACGCATATGTTCTCTCGAAAAAAGTGCATTCAATATATTAAGTTTTTAACTTAATAAAACTCATTATCTTTGACCATGGCTTGAATCCACCATTATTCCTATAAACAGTACGAAATTATGATTCTTAATTAAAATACTTTATGATCAATTGTACGGTTCAAGGCTTTGTTAGGTTCGAAACAGCAATTTTGCTCAGTTTTATTACCTATGCTAAAGTTTTTGTATCATTAAGCAGATTTAATTTTAATTATACCATAACTTTGTGATTATAACTCTTTACTTCTGCGAAAAAATCTAATGCCCAAACAGTTTCTTTGAAGTTCATTTCCAAATATTTTCGAAAGTGTTGTGCAAAAAATGTGTAAGTGTTCTAATATGTTAGTTCAGACCTGAATAAAAAAAGGTATAGCGCCTTGTTATTTGTATTTGTTGTGTTTTTTGCTTATATACCGATTTTCTGAGGCGTAAAGGAATTATGTACAATTGTTTGGGTGGTCCTTACGTTTTTTTGTAATTTTATCGAAAAAAATTCAATACGATTTTTTTAACCATACCAGAAAATTCATGTTTACAACTACACTATAATATTCATGAATTACAATAGGATTTAGTATTTGCCGATAATATTTGGATCAACCAAACAAAGCCTAGTTTTTTTTGCTCTGAAAACAAAACTGAGACCAATGATATTCTATGAGTTTCTTTAAATTTTTTAAAGAAATATTACAGTATAATATTTCTTTTACTCATTGATCCCAACTTTTAAATAAAATTTCCTTTGTAATAATATAATATAATAGTATAACAAATGTTTTTTACTTAAGTTTTTAGAGCGGGCACGTAAGACAGTAAATTTTAAAATGTAATTAAACGGCAAATAAAATGAATTAGTAAAATATAATATACAGTATAATCGTTTAGAATTTTTTAAACGAAATTATTAACAAATTTTTTTTAAATATTTTTAATATAAAAAAATATTATTTTATTGCATGGAAAACGCTCATTACATGTATTTTTTATATTTTTAAAATAATCTGTTCTGAATTTGTTATTTAATGCTTTACTTAATGTTGTTTTTAGAATTTAATACAAATAGATTTTTAATCTTCAAAATTATTACAGTATTAATTGCTTAAAGAAATTCATTTTATGGGATACGAGATGAATAAAATTTCAATTTCGTTATAATTTTTTATAAGTACATATTAGTAATTTTTTATAAAAAAAAAATCATTACTGAAATTGTAATTTCTGTGAATTTTTTAATTTATTAAAAAAATCAATTCCAAAAGCAACAGTCCCTTTGTTCAGTTTATAATATACTGTCCACAATTTAGTTGCGTAAAAGTCGTGCCTACATTTTCTAACATGTTTACACTTTCCATACCTTCACATCTGGTCAGTGTAAAACTTATAAAGTGTTTGCTAAGCTTTAGTCAAGTTAATTCTTAACGGCTATAACTTATAGCGTCCAAGAAAGCTATTGGAATTAATTTGACATCAATATTCAGTTTACCAAATACTTTTAGTAACTATAAAAGTTTTAGTAACTTTAATAGAATAAAACAGTGAGTTGTGATTGGATTTCATTTTCATACTTCTACGGTATTTCTATTATGCAATAATAGATCTAAAAATCTGGTTCTATATTCGTCAGTACACTACCGCTTCCGAAAATCGCGTTACAGGCGTATGATAAGCTTCATTTAACGCTATGATCGCATTAGTTATGTCTATTAATGATTTTTCAAACTTAATCACTTTTATTGGTATGAATTCATTTGGAACGAAGAAGATTACAGCACAAACACAATACAAAGAAGATGTTGGAAATTGCAATTATTGTATGAACTCTTTAATCAAGTTCAATGAAATGTTGTCGCAATGAGATGTACGCGTGTTTGTCGCACAACTGCACCGCTCTTTCAACAAACAACGAGTTTAATTTGCCCTTTCAATGAACTCCAATTAATTAAGTTTAATAAAGTCAATGTGATAATTATTAGAGAACAGAAATTATTAGATAACTTTTAGCTGACATAGAGAAATCGAGCCTATAGATTTGACTATGTCTGTCCGTCAGTAAGTCCTTTCGCAATCTTTATATTAATTAAAGGATTTTACTTGTTCTTTATATTAATAAAGGGATTTGATAACCTACCCAACATAGTCATAAAAACTATTATTTTTGTTCCATATGTATGCGTTAAAAACTATAGAAATAACTTTTTAGAAACTCGGCTTAGTCTGTGAATGTGTCGTTTTTGTTTAATGTTTTTTAATAGTTTAATTCAGAGATTATTAAATATAAAAATCTAAATTTAGCTCCAATTTTGTTTGAAATAATTATCATATTTTTATTAGAAATATTTTTTCAAAATCTAAAATAATTACCAAGATTTCTCAATTTAATTTGAAAATTTTATCGAATTTAATGAATGTCTAATTAATAAATATGTTATAAATATGTGCTCATATTTTATCATTAGTTACTAAAAACTTACAGTTATAATACATTAATAATTAAAACAAATTAACCTAAATTAATATAATTTTTACTTTACTTCATTACAAACACTGAACTGATGAACAACGCTCGCTCTGTGCTGAACTCGAGGGCCAAACTTAGGATATTTTCTGGGCATAAGAGTGAGCGGTGAGAATAGAGTTGCAAAATGGATTATTTCAATTACTGTAATATTATTTTATAAAAGTAATTAATTTTAGCACAAACATAATTAGATAATCTTTAGTTTTTAAAAATATTTTTTAATTTTAAACATTCTTTAATTTGATATATTAGTCAAAAAATAATTTTTAAAAATTTGGTTTAAAATTTTTATCAAGATTTCATTTATATTGACGTTCGGTTTACACTCATAAAGTAAGCGTTTCCATTGCGAACGTGAGCGCGAGCGTGTACATCGCTGATTATAAAAGCATTTATAGGAACTTTACTTAAGCGTAAAAATTATAGTGCATAAGTTGATTCAAGTTTTTACAAAAATATTTTTTGTTTGCGATGAATTATTATTTGGGCGAAAAAAGCAATGTTATTGAAAGTTAATTAAATAATATTATGAAATGGAGTCAGTAAATGGTCTGTTAATTGTCTGGTGTTTGATGAGTGGCCTGATTCTGCCTGTCATGAAATGCGCTTTGAAAGAAAGGCCGTCAATAAAGTAAGTTATTATCAATTTAGTCCTACTGTTAATTAGTCATTACTGCCAGCTTTTATTATGTAAGATCAAAGCTATTGATGATATGTTTTCGCATCATTTGTCAAAAGTTTGAGTTTAATTTCAATTTTTCTGATCACTCATAAGTATTAGTCGTTTTTTTGTTGTGAAGTTCCGTGTGTTGTGTGAAGTTTTGTGTTATTCGGTTTTAGCATTTACTACAATGTTTCCGCCTATTAGATGATGTTCACCATTCTTTTGTTTACTTTTGTTTTTCGCATAATGACAGTAAAGAAAAACTTATTTTTGCTCTCGTCATGAATACAGTCTTTGCATTAACACCGCGCAAAATGATCGGTTCCTGTTTTTGTGATAATACACCATAAACTTTTTTTGTTTGTTGCTTTGCTGCTGCTTTTTTTGAAAATTATGCCAACTATTTTAAACTGACTATTGTCTACACTATTTACCATAAATACGCCGAGAAAACGGTTTGTTCTTTGAAAGCAGAATATTTCTATTAAAAAATAACTAATTTTTATGAAAATACAGTGAAAGGTATTATAATGTAAAATATTCGAGCGCTTAACGATTTAGAAAATAGATTCTTTTAATAATACTAGACAACCAAATGTAGTGATTATTTTCAAATACTGTACTCATTTACACATTTCTAAACAGTGTGTTATCATTATTTCTCCTCAAAATGACCCAAAATTAGTAGAAAAATATGTTTGACAAATATATTACTTGTTCGTAAATAGTTTTGCCGAAAAAAAGGTGATAGAAGTGATAGATTGAAAATTTTTTTATTGATGATCACCGATATTAACAGTGGGGGATAAAGTGGTAGATTGAAGTACGCGAAGAATATATGGAAAAATAATGACTAGTATCACGCAGTGACGGTATTCTTCTATTTAAAAAATACTGAAGAATTATAGTAATCAACCACTAGGTGTGAGAAATAGGTTAGAACTATATATATATATATCTATAAATATACATTCACTTATAAATAAATATATATAAAGATGTTAAACAGAGTAAAAAAAGGGTTATGAATACATACGGTATAATATTATGAACGGTCATAACGAATGAGATGTGCATTTGGGTGAAACTAAACAGAACGTATTGACTGCTAAAGCTATACAGTAGTTAACTCGTAAGCTATTCCGTGCATATTGTACTTTAAGTGCCACCACCAACAACTAAAAAAGTTTTGATGCCTTCGGGTATTAAGTGTTTTCCTCAGTTTTCTCCTTCTTTTTACTGTCCGTTTCCAATAATGAGTTGCCTGCTTCGAAGTATAGGTAGTATTGGTTCTCTCCTTTACCGTCTCTTTAATCGTCATCGTATGGCTGAGTGGTTACATTCTGTTTATAGTTAACATCTGGATAATGTAAGCATCCGAGAGAGACCATTGAGACCATTTACGGGCGGCACGCGTACACAATCATCTCTCACTTTATCTTGAATTTGTAATCAGACCATACAATAATCTAATAATGATTGTTATAATAATGGCGTCTCTGTAGCGAATTCCATCATAGCAGACACCTCTTTACCTAACATATTATATATTACCTTACATGCGGTGCTTATGAGGCAGTTTTTTTGGCAATAATCACTCTGTTTTTCTTTCGTATTTTTATTTATGAAGGTCGACCAGTAAGCGCTAAAAGGTTACACTAATTCACCCGCATCTTACATCTCACATCTCACCCAACCTAAACATCTTAAACCGTAATAAAAATCAATTAAAGTCGAAAAGCGAGTGCACACCAAAAGCTTAATTTAGGAGCCTTTGAAATATGATCGAAAAACTGACCCAATAGCCCAAAACTGACACAAACACTTAAATATCTTTAGCTAAAACAGCTAAATATTTAGAGTTAGAGATCACGCGATTCGCAATAACTAATGCCTCCGTATTTCTTATAAACAATTACGCAAAAAGAAGCCAAAAAGCCATTATACGAGAAAATAGAAGACAGCTCCAAGTTTTATAACTGCGTTAAAAAGTATCTCCTAAATTGCCTGTACATTTCAGTTCTTCTATAAAGCTGTTTAATGCTTATAGTTCTGGGGAATAGCTTTTTTCGGGAATGCATACGCATTTATTATTTTTATTTTTTGCAATATAATTAGCCAAACTTAATAATTGGAGGTGCATTACGTGACACGAGCTTTAGCAACAATAAGTTTTTTGCATTTGAAATTTTCCAATTTATTCGGTATGCCATTAATTAATATTAAAAACTCGAGAGAATTTCTTATTAACCATTTTTTCTGTTGCGCGCATTAACGTTTCATTGATTCACCTGTTATGATGTGTCTAATTCCGAGCACGTTATCCCAGCAAAGGTATAAACCTGATAATAATAGCTAACGTTGGTGGTCAGAGATATGCTTGAAAGTGCACTGACGATCAATTACAGGGCACTTCAGATTCGGCCCAATGATTGTCCTTGGGTTCGCAAAAAGATATACTTTGCAGCATCTTATAGACCCTATTTGACTCAATACAGCGGTACCGCTGTATAATCATGTGTAGTGAAGTTGTCAAATGTGATCTACTATTTCAACCCTTTTGAGTTGCACTTTCTCTCAGTAATATATTTAAATAGAGCATTAGACGCGTTCCTTTTTTTAGTGTAGAGACCGCACATATATTGACAAATAGTAGATCTCGCTGGGTATCAATTATTTGGCAGTAAGTTTCTGTGTCCATAAAAAGTTTGCAGGTATTCTCGTTAAGTTTTAATGGAAAAGTATATTGAAGCATGCAATACAACAACAAAAAATTGGATAACGTCTTATTTACGTGCGTTTGAATTTTTTTGCGTAAATAGATATGCAATTTACAAAAGAGAGGCACACATAAATTGATATTTTACACAATATGAAAAAAATTGATGCATAATTCTTTTTGAATTGCGGAAAACGCCTAAATATCGCAAAATATGCTGCGGTATTCTTCGCATAATATGGTAGCGTTTCTGCACAACGCTATCGAAAGCGTATGCACAGAAGCGTAAAGTGCGATAATTCTGGAAGCACTTGTTTATCTGCAGCAATGACAACCGTAACCGTTCCAAATGCATAGTCGTCGTCAATGCGCTTATGTAACTTATATTGTAAAGTGTTTCCCCAGAAAAATTATGGTATTAACTAAATTAGTGACTCGACGACCTTTTGATGCGATAGTTTCGCTCTTCAAGTCCTATAATAACTAATAATGATCTTTTTTATATTGTTTAGCAAACTTTGTCTGACAATATATATATATAGTATATATATAGAAGATAAGAAATTAGCCCTCAGGTTAATCAAGGGATATGTTTTAGCAATAAAAAATAGAAGAAAAATCCCATTTTCATTACTGTTGTTTTTAATTATTCTATTTTTCTTTAATGTCTCGTCATTTGGGTATACCTGTAAAATCGTGTAATCTTCAGTTTTTATGTGCTTTGTAATTCGATGCATGAAATCTTTTATGCGCAGTACATGTAGAAATAATTAAATAAAAATTATACAGTATATAATTCGTAATTATTCAAAAGAAAAATTAAATATTTCGATAAACATCGCGGAAAAAACACAAATTTAAAACATGTAATAATGAAATAAATTGTTTCGAAAATAAACAATAATTACGCGTCTCCTATAACTGCCAAAAAATTGGTTGCGGACCTAATATTGTTGTTTATATTGTAACCCAACATTCATTCAAATTTTATCCGTAATTTAAGCTTATTTTGGAAATATTTTCTGTTTGTTTACTCCGCTTTTCTTATAATCAAAATTGATTTGATTGTTCGCTCTGTTTTGTAGGCGCTATCTAACTATCGAATTAAGGCGCTTATTATAACTCAATAACTTATAAGTAATCGAAATTTATCGTGCAATGCAACAAACTTACCAGATTTAGTGTTACCGTTATGGGAGGTCTGCTTTCGTGACTTCCAAATTTTTTTCTATAACAGTTTTTTTATTTTCAATTGGATTTTTTTCGCTAGTAATGTGTGCGATCAAACTGGATGTCTGTCTTGTGGCTTCTTATAAGACTTGATAGTTTTTTATTCCGAGTGTATTATTAGATATAGATATAATGGACCGATAGTGTAGATGTTATGATACCTATCATTTTTTATATGCTATTCAAATATAAGATACTGTATACTGTGTTTGATCTATAAAAGTAAGTCATATTAAATATATTTATATATACATGTAAGTACAAAATTGAATGTGTTTTGGTGATTTGATCTCTCAATAAATAAAATGAAAGCTTTATTTGTATATTTATTGTTCGAATAAAATTGAATAAATTTTAATTAAAATTAATCAATTTATATTTCGATTAGTGTTAAAACGAAAAGATATGTTTTATTGATGAGATGACAAAATACAGTAAGCATTCAATAAGTGAATGTTAAACACGATTATTACCCGTATTACTCAATTTAAATATATTTGTTTCGGAATTTGTTTTTTCTTTAAAAGAAAAAGGTGTGTCCATTCCTAAACTATTTTGTAATAGATGTGCGCAATACTGAAAAACATGATTTTTATTTAAATTTATGGTAATTTATTAGCAAATAAATAACTCACTTGACTTTAAGTCGAGAACATGTTACGTCTACTTTCAGTATAGACTGGTAATGTAATCCTTGATTTTTGTTAACAAAATAACCCATAAAGTATTTAAAGTTTTACTCGTAACCAATTGATTTTAATTGTAAATTACAGTTATTTTATCGCTAAAAAAAAGAAAACTTATGGATTCAATAATATCCTTTGTTGATCGGATAAGCATTAAAACGAACCGTACGTCCATTAATGTATGCAAAAGTATCAATTTTGACGAACAGTTTAAAGCTCTAATGATGATGTAATGCGCAGCTTTTGATGCAAACGTTGTTCCAGTTTTATTAGCATTGAACTAAAGTCGTATTATTCGCATTTAAATCACTTTTGAGTATCATAAGTGATTTTACGGAACACTCAAGTATTATCAAAAGTGTATCATTTTAGGCAAAAGTTTTTGCACACTTAATTAAGTCTTAGTTTTATTTGTATGCGCTGCCATTAAAAAGGAGTTTAGCTTCGAGGAAAATTTGATAACTCCTCACACGCCAGACACGAGCTTTAAGTTAAGAAAAAATTATATCTTTTCACGAGAGTTAAGAAACTTTCCGTTTGGATGATTCGTTTTATTGAGGGCTCCGTTTGGCCATTTGGCTCTGTTAAGCACTTTAATGTTGCATTAACGATATGCTTGAATGCAGAGTCAAGTCTTTTAGCGAACTAATAATAAGCGAACATTATATGAATATATAACAGTTAATGCTGTTATTATCTAATTTACTAAATTAAATCTATTTTGTTTTTCTTATTTGTTTCAAGAATTTACTTTTTAAAGTGTAGAAAATTATGAAGAAAAACGTTTCTGTAGAGAAATTCGCGTGTTGTGCTGTTTTGCCAATTATCTTATTGTTTATTAATGACTTATTTTATTTAAAAGCGTCTATTGCATAAATCGAAAATCTTTTTCAAACAGTATTAAACGATATTAAACGATGTTAAACTGTGTACCTTAAACTATTTTTTCATTTAAAACAATTTATTTTACTGATACCTAAATAAATGTATTACATTTCTAGATTATTTATTGGAAATAAAGATGAAAGTTTTAGGCTCTCTAACCATAAGCATAAACTGTAAAATTATTTTGTTGGCATCAGCTAAGGCTTAATTCAATAGCATAAGCTTATAATGTTTTTAGGATCCAAAACCACGACTAATCCATTAAGTGCTCATACAGTAGTAAAATAAAATATACTAATTTTACTCAGATTACCTAAAAATGTCATAAATTTTTTAAATAAGCTTATTTTATATAGTTTTGATTAAAAAAAAATTTTGTTATACAACAATACAACGATACATTAAGTGCTTATAGATATATGGACAAAAAAATATAAGTGTATAATTAACTATAAGCGGGTTTGAGAAAATAAAATCTTAATAAAGATTAACGAAATGAGACGTTAGTTTGTTTGTACTCGAACGCAGTATTATAGACATTTGATTATTCACTGACCAAAGCAATGCAGAATTACATGCTACTAGTTTTGTTCCCATTCGCGTCACGCTCATACACCTTGTGGTCACTTCGGCCCGTTTTATGTATAATCTTTTAGATATCTATGATTGTTGTTTACTTTATTATTATGCAACTAATATATAATATGTAAAGCTCATGACAATGATTTAGTTTGCTATTTAGCGTAAGCTATGATATTTGGCAATTGTAATGTAATAATATTGATTATTAGGGATAGGATAATTCGGTAAATACCGAATTATTACTCTTACTCTGATCGCTTTTATGCTTATTATTATAGTATTAAAGCAGCAAACAAATATTATAGGGCTATTTTTATTTTACCAAATTTACCGAATTTTACCAAATTGTTTATTACCGAATTACCGAATATTATATTTAAGTTACCGAATGACCTTAATTCTATACAAAAGTAAATTAATTTTGATGAGTTTTTGGAGAGATTGTGTTTTAAGCTTTTTCGGGTCCATTTCTAAAAAGTTTTTAAAAAATTTTTCAAAAGAAATTAATTATCTCTCGAATATTGTGTATACACACCTAACACAAATTTTGAAAAAATTCCGAAAGTACTTTATCTTAATTCTTTTTTAAAATTTATTTATAATGCTAAAAAAAGTTTACCGAATAGTTACCGACTTTATTAGTATTTCGTTACCGTTTACCGACCGCAATTAATACTTTTTATTACCAAAAAATCCTATCCCTAGTTATTATACATAAGTGGAAAAAAAATCCTATCCCTAACAGTGGAATAATTGTTAAATTTTGAGCATACACACAATCAGATTGTGTTTGTTCTCATTTCAGATATTTTAAAATTTCAGATCTAAACACATCGGAAATAAACGCTAATTTTTTGGCTGTCAAACCAAAATTTTTTTCAAATTTTTAGCTGACTTTCTTGAAAAGAAGTCCAGATTATGGATTTGACCATTTGTGTCCGTTCCTACGTACGCAGTCTTTATATTTATTAAGGGATTATATCTGTTCTTTATATTAATTAAGGGATTTGATATCTTTCGAGCTATTGAATTAATTACTACCGAAATAACGTTAGAAAGTCAGCTCTCTGTGAATGTGTCGTTCATGTTACATTATGAAAGCCTAAACCACGCTCTCTCGAAAAACTCAACTAATTTGAAAGATAATTATTTGAAATTTAGGTAAAAATTTAAGGGGTTACAAAACTCATCTGTCTTGTTGGACAATTCACTTTTGGACAATGACTAAAAACTTTTCAAAATTTTGGGTAGGGGTTTCTAACTTTTCGGATTTTTAGGGGGTATACCCCCAGGCTCCCTACTGGAACACCCAGCATACAATGCCTATGTGGCTTACTGGATATCTAAGCGTAACAATGACAAAAGTATGATTAATGCCCTTAAAACGGCCGCAAATATTGTCTGGCCTGGTTTTTGTTTCATAATATTGAAGCCGACAAGGAATTAAATTTCATATTTATTGACATAATATTGATAAAATTGTAAAATTTTGTTAAATTTTTTTATTTCACATCATAATGATTCTACATATTTTTGATGCTATTAAAACCATTTTTACTTTATTCATTATTTTCGGGATATGTAGTATTAAGGCCTTGAAAATCTTTAGAAAAAATGGTGTAAAATAGTTAATGAATCGTTAGAGAAAAATGACTAAATAGTTAGAAAAATAGTTTGAAAAATTTTCCAAAAGTGTATAAATATCAAAAGAATAAGTGGTACTTTTAAATAAATCTTACCCCTCTAAAAACTCACCAGATTAATACGATAATTTTACAATTTTTATTTATCGTTTAAACTAAAATAAAATCGTTTGAAAAATTGTTAGAAAAGATTATTTAAAAATTGCATAATTTTTAGGTATTTCAGTTAAATTACAACTATATTATTGTCTTTTTTAATTATTTTTACAAATAGAGAATTATATATTTTCAAGACCTTAGATATTATTTATTATAGTTTATATAACTTTAATGTTTCCTACCGTATAAGATTGAATAGGTCGGGATTTCCTAATTTAAATTTCTGTTTTTTTGATGGACTCAGGCTTTAAATTTTTATTATTTCGCGCTCTAAATTATAGCAAACAACACGTATTAATTAACATAATTATTCATACAACAATGCGTATTAACATTATACTGTATAGTATATTGTATTAAAATAACAATAATTCTCAACAATGCTTGAGGATTAAATAAAATGTTATTCATTAATTAATATGCAAACAATTCTTTTTTGAAACGCATTGAATTGTTGTTGGAATAATTTAATTCTCAACAATATAAACAAATTCAAATGATTTAATAACCTTGTAAAATATAAATTTATTACGACACTTATTAAAATGCAAAAGTTTGTGGGAAATGAATTTCCAATGTGTAGTTTAATGTTAAAATTAAGCTCATTTTAGTTTTAAAATGTGATTAATAATGAAAAAAATATTGTAGCTTTCGTTTCAACAAATTATACTTTCATTTTTGAGTTTCTTATTAAAAAAAGTTTGGACATGCCTGGTCTACACCTGATTACTGTATATTTCTCAAAAGGTATTGTATTATAAGAAATAATTGTCTCCAGTTTATGGGTATTTCCGTTGCAATCAATACACCCCAACATCCTTTTAAATATATTTAGCCACTTCTAGTTGTCGTGTCAGTGTGTTTAGACTTCCGGTCTTCCTTTCTATTTGCTACACCACTTGAAAAAAAGAACTGAAAAGAGAAAACTTTTTTTAAAGTCAAATTACACCATAAATTTTGTTTGCTCTCAAATTATATGTTTTTGATGATAATTAAATTAACAATTTCTCACTTAAACCGCAGAAAATATACTGTTGAGGCTTTAAATCGCACTCACTATTGTTAGTTGAGAGCAAAGCGTAATTTCTGTTGACTTGATTAACATTTTGATCTTAATTTTAAAACATTTTTGGAAATAAGATATAAACTGAAATAATTTTAAAATATCGTAAAAATATCATATTTTAAGAATAAAATTCAAGTTACTTAAAAAAGTCATATAATTTAGACCATACCACTAAAATAGATTAAAACAAAGATGTAGATTAGATGTCGTTTTTTTATTTTTGTTAATTCGTAGAATCTTATTGGCAAACAAAAGATAGTGAATATCGATAGCATAAAGTGAAGGTAGGAATGAAATTGTGTAATTGGGCAATGGGTGCAACACTACTACACGTTCCCCCGCTAAGTGTTGATGCTCTGATCTTTATCGTCATCGAAGTTATTCGAAGTATCTTTTTTCCTAAAGTATGAGCTCTTTATATACGGCAGAGAGAAACCAAGAGTTTTTAAGAGTAAAGCTAATGCTCGCGCAGATAAAAGGAAAATAAAAGCGAAAGTTTCGCTGACCTTGTTCTTAGTAGCATAAATAGCTCGAGCCGTTCCCATTGTCCATTTAATTAGCTCAGAGCGCAGTGTCATTTCAATTTTTTGAAACTATTAGACAAATCTTTTATTTCAGTGTTCATCAATTCAGCTAAAATAACTTATGATGAGCTTATTTTTGTTTAACAATAGACGGTTTTTAAAAACATAGCAAATTGTTTTGTTCCCTTTTACGTTTCGAGCGGAAGAGATATACGCATATTCGTAGTTGAAGTCCAGCGCTGCGCTGCCCAACAGCTCAACAGGTCAATTGAAAAAAATAAGACTGCAGATCTTTTATGTTTTTACCTTTGTGTTGCCCGAAATGCCATTCATCAATATGACTATTTCATATATTACAATAACTACGCGATTCAATAACTACTCGTAAACTCATTAAGGGAGTGAGAGGATGGATAAACTAAAACTAACTTTTTCTATTCTGGGCTTAACTTTCGAATATTTTTTTCGTTTCTATTCTCAGCTAAAAATAATTATGAATATTTATTAAGCCATTTGTTTGTCATTAATATTCCTCCTTTTACTAATTGGAGTCAGGCTTTATCTCGAAATTTACATATTGACAAGTTTGTTATTTGCATTACTTTCACTTTTATTACATATTAACCTGCATGTAAAAGTAAATTTACAAGAATAATGAGTTCGAGTTTGTTTGTATCTTTTAGAGGAGAGCTACTGTTACTGCCACTGCCACTGCTATGTATTATTTTCTTGATTGTTGTTTCGGCCAAACAATACATATAGCATTTTCTTTTCTCATAGTCGTTCATTTGGTGAGAAAATTAAATATAAAAACGATAAATAAAACGAAACTTCAAACCCCAATCATTGCACAAAATCAAAATTATTGAAACACTGGGAAAATGATTTATATGTTCAATTATGATGTGTTATAATTTCTAAGCGATTTTTGTTCGGTATTGTATTGTATTAGTGCAGCAGTTATTAAGCAAAAAGGGTTCTCATATATTAATGATTTATGTGATGTTGGATTTCAACTAAATTAAAACATTGAGTGGTATGTGTTATGCACTTATCAAGTTATGATGAGTTCTGTGTTCAGTTAAGTTTTTGACTATTTAATTAAACTTAAAAAGTTTATTGAAAAGTTCGAACTGAAATGATTTATGACACGCAATTGTAATTGACTTTATGAACACATTTGTAATGCTTTCACTAGAAATAGATAAACTGAATGGAAGAGAGAATGAAGTTCGAGCAGAGCTCTCACATCAATGGCTAATAAGGAATATACATGTATGCGATGCACAATAGTGTAGTGTTATGTATAGTAAAGTCGATGCAAACTTACATCAAACATGAATTTTGAGACTACTCTCGACGTAGCCCTGAAGGCAAAGCGCGTGGATTGGTTTGGTCCGCCTTCAGACCTGACAAGATAATGATGAGAAGGGCTTTGCGCTTTGTCTACAATGGTGGAGCTCTACCTAATATAAAAAAGTGAGTGTCTGTAAGGTCCACTTCACACACACAGCAGAAAACGCGTACGATATAAGTCTATCGCTATCTCTCGCTCTCCCACTCTTCAATTGGTAACCAGTATTTCAGTGAACACGATACGAACTTTTTTCGTTCAAACTGCTATTTCGGAGTGTAATAACTGCTGAGTTTTGAAAGTTTTTGAAGCGCTTGCTGTTAGAATGATGGAAATATATTTGTCTATCTTTTATTATTATTTGTGAGTTTCCGTTTTAACAGTGACAACAATCAGGGATGAACGACAACAACGAGTCTATTTATTATCCCATGTACTCTTCCGACGGTTTTCTCGACGAAGACCACCTCACAGACGATCCAATGGGCAGCGAAAATAACAATACAAACGACTCATTATACTTCAAACATGCAACGAATTTTGAGATAAATTTAGAATCAAATTCGGAACAATTTTTTTCATCATCGGATCTCAATCTTTCCGTTTCATCAATCAGTGGCAGCAACTCTTCACACTCTTATGGTTCACCAAAAACGAAAACTCGCGGCAAAAGACAAAAATGTGGAACAAACAAATGTATTTATGATAATAATAGCGAAATATTTGATTCATCTTCTGGTGACGATGAATGTAGCAATAAAATGCCACTTTTACTGTACAACGATAATAATCAAATTGTTTTGCAAAAGTCTTGCAAAAGAAAAAATAGTAAAAAAAATAATAATAATAACAACAACAAGAAGAAGAATAGTAAAAGTTCGCCAAAATTATCGTCAAGAAGTGTAGCACCAATTACTGTAAAGCGAAGAAGATTGGCTGCGAATGCAAGAGAAAGGCGAAGAATGCATTCGCTTA